>UELX01000811.1:0-60205 GCA_900480035.1 Eupelmus urozonus
GAAACTGATATAAAAATTATGCGTCCAGGGGGTTTAAGGTTTACACTTTATATTTAAATAAAACTATAATCTATAAAAATTTAAGTCTAAACATCAATATGTATGAAAGTATCTGTGAAAAACATAAGAAAAGCATCTGCATGGAGAATTGGTTCTATTAGGCGCGCGGGTGCAAGAGAGACAGGACTATAATAAGTAGTACATTTCGATATATATGAACGAGGAAGTGATTTCAGCCTCGTGTGACCTTTTCACCATCGCTTTGCTAAGATGCAAATATCCACATGAGACTCAAATCACTTTCTCGCACTATATCGAAATGTACTACATTTTGAAGCGCCGTCTTGCGAGTCCTATACGGAACTAACATTTTCGGGACTCAACTGCAGCTTGGGAACTGTTCTTCTATACATGTCTATATACTTGTTGTTAATGTTAAGAGTAAGTATTGATTAAAAATCTTTATTTTTCATTAATTAAACTTCGATTCATCCACCTTTTCTGGCCGATGTCCATTTGCTAGTTACGTCACCCTATATGGGTGTTTTACGTTGACATCAAGGTTGCGTTTATTAAAGATTCTAAGTGTGAATCGAACGATGAAGGCGGTGATTGGTGTGTGATCTTTTCGAGCATGATTGCAGCGATGATCAACAATAAGACGTTTGCAAAAACGCATGCAGTTTAAGCGCAACTAATTATATTTACATATCCACATTGAAAACGCTTGCTAATGAATGATCGCGGAAAATTTGCATTATTATCTTAGTTATTTCTCAAAAGGAAAGCTGCGCAGTTTAATTATTAATGATATTGGGGACTGATAAGTTGAAATTTAGTTGATTTTACGAACCAAAACAGTAATTGATAAATTAATCTAGGATGTAGATAAAATAAAGCGAAATAATGAATTGCATCGATCTATCATTTCAATACCGATACATGGAAAGCATATCTTTCTATTTATGCACGCGTTTCAATTTATTTTAGTTATGCCATTCAATGTCTAGATTAATTGATTGATATCACAAAATCAACTCCTTTCAAAACTTTAGAAATATACATAAATTCTACCTTTCGTTTTTTTTTAACGAATAGATTGTTCTTTAAATTTTAAATATTTATTTGAGCATTATGCTGTTAATTTAAAAAAGGTATAAGAAACTGTTCTTTAAAAAGTGACTGTTAAAACAGGCATTGAAAATTTAAGAACAAAAGATCTATAGAATTTAAGTATATTTCTATATGGAATAAATCGCGAACTTATAAAAACCTTTCAACGCTGTCCACAACTAATGAAAAAAATTGACAAAATATTTTATAAAGATCATACTTTTTGTTATCTTTAAATTAGTAACGAATGCCAAGAGTTTATTGAATTTAAATTCATATGAATTTTAAACAAAGATTCTTTTTAGTCCAAGTGAAATAAAACAAAATCAAACAGGCGCGTCGACACTTGTACGTTTCACGAGGCGCGATAAAATCGTCTAGACGTACACAGTCAGATAGAAAATGAAAGGAAAAACATGATTGCAACACGATTTGCATTATGGATTGCAGAGAAAAGCAAAGCATCCATATTCATCATAAGCTACGCTCTTGCATGTATAAGCAAGCTTATTGCTGAACACGGAGCACATTTTTCACACAATTAGGTAAACAAATCTAATTACTACCTCTTCTAATGCCTTTGGAAGGATTCCATGAAAAATAATTTTATTTTATTATTAGTCATTTGATAATCAAGTTAATATTTAATATAATTTAAGTTTAAATAACTTTAAATAACATTTAAACTTGTATTTACTTTGTTGAAGAAGATTTACATATTTTTTTCTAGATTCAACAATTTATTAAAAAGTACTTTCATCTTTTCGTAGCAATCAATTACTTAGTTAACAACTGATTGACGTCTAACGAAACACTGTTTGACAAGGTAAATATTTTATTTTTATCCATCATTTACCTCCATTAATTATCAAAATTTATTGTCCAAATTCAAAACTAATTTAGATACCGATAATTCCATAAAAAACCATAAACCCACCTCATTAACCCTTTCTAGCCTACTTAAAAACTACTTATCCTAACTTGTACAATCTTACCTTGCGAGTCGCGGCGCTGAATGGGCTCGTGGTGAGCCGCACCAGGAACGCTGGAGGCGCTGGTCGCATCCGCCGAGCCAAGAGCCGAGGCCGAGCTCATGCTGCCGATGCCGCTGGTAATGGAGCTGATGCTGCCGTGGGAGCCGGCAGCTGTAGGAGCTGGACCGGCCGGTGGACCGGAGACAGACGATGGCCGATCCTCCGTGGGACTGCCCACTTGAGACGAGCTCGACATCGAGCCGCGCGACGCTGTCTTCGTCAGCACTGCCGGCGGCCGGCAGTAAGCCTATAGAACAGCGAATTTTATACGTGAGTGATTCAACTATTGCGGAGGCTGTAGCAGAGAAGTTTCACTGAACATCAGTGAAGTTTCACTGGACATTAGTGAAGTTTTACTGAAAATCGGTGAAGTTTCACTAGATATTGGTGGAGTTTCACTGAAAATCTGTGATATTTTATTGGCAAAGAGTGAAATTTCACTAGATATCAGTGAAGTTTTACTGGAACTTAATGAAGTTTTATTAAATATCAGTGGAGTTTCACTGAGAATCAGTGAAGTTTCAATGACAATCAGTGAAGATACACTGACAATCAGTGATATTTCAATGATTATCTATAAAATTTCAAGTTTATGTGAAAATTAGTGGAGTTTCTCTGAGAGCCTGATAGGGATTAAAATCTGATCGTAGCGATTTCGTAACTATAAGCTTACCTGCATTTTAGCTGTTACAAGTTCGGCGATGTGACGGCGATCTTCCTCCTGGGAGTCACCCATGAGTGACAGAGCGCTGTCGTTCACCTCGATGATGTATTCCTTGCCGTCCTTGCCGACCAACAGCTCGATCGCGCAAATGTCCAGGCCGCCGAACATCTGGGCCACGTGATCTACCCACGAGCGATGGCGCTCCGTCACCGCCAGCTGCTCGAGCATCGCCGAGCCTGTATTCGATTTCCAGTTGCCGCTGATGCTCTTGCGCCTGTGGATTTAAGAGTCGTGAGTTTGGCAGTATTTTTTTTTATTATAAGTTCGTATTAAGAATAGGAAATAGTTCGTGATTTAGAGCTAGACTCGTGTTTATAGCTAGTTTGAGACAAGGAAAATCGGCTTACGAGCTCACGCTGTATCTCAGCCTTATTTTTTAAAAAAGAAGTTAGAAACGTTTTCATTTTAGGTGAACAACAAGTAGCTTATGAAACTAAAATGCTTTTCAAAGAAAATATAATAAATATAAAAATAAATATTAATTGAAAAATATAAAACAGATGAGATTTAATTAACTGTTTTGTAGTATTTGTAATATTCCAAGTTCGTAAACAACAAGTAAACTTAGTTTTCAAGGATAAAAAATGAACTTTACTATACAATTTGTGAATACCGATCTAAATATTAATTTTTATATTAAAATTTAAAATTATAAACAAAATTTATTAAAAATTGTTATTTACTTTCAGATTATTAAATTTTATTAGACTAAAAATAATATTAACATTTAAAACTCCATAAAGTAGCTCTATTCAATTCATCCTAGTTTCCGAATTATTCGAGCCGCAAGCTTTTAGGTTCAACTTGAGCCGGATTAGAGCTTTTTTCCGGATACAAATAGTATATTATTTTATTTATTTATTTGGTATTATCGATCTTAAAAAGTGCAACATTACTTTTTTAAACGTGAATAGTAGATTTTATTGTTTAGTTTGTTAACTGATTCTTTCACTAGTTGTCAGTTAAATTTTTCAAAAACATTAATGAAAATTTCACTTAAAAAAAACGAATTTATGACTATTTTTAAACATTGTTCAATAAATTATTTACTTAAAATCTTACGTTTGTATTAGATAAATGGATTATTCACTAGTCAATCAGAAAAGAATTCCGTAATGAATGCAACATGAACTCCGAATTCATATATTATTATAATTTTATTAACAAACAAGGAACAAAATTAAAAAAAAACATTAAATTTTTGGATATTTAAAAAAAATTTAATTTAAATTAATTGTTTCGTAAATTATATTATACTTATTAATTATTTAAAACTAAAAAAAAAATTAATAATAAATATAAATAAATAAAATAAAATACGGTTCATGTTTCGAAATATTGCTTTTTGATATAAATCCTAGCATTTACACAGAAAAGAAATATTAATACCTTTTAAGTAACAAATTAAAAACTCGATAAAATCCAAATAAATAATAGCTCTACAATTACATGAAAATTAAAGAAACATTCTCACGACAAGAAAACTAACGCTTCACATCGCAACCACCCGGATAAAATCTTTTTCAGAGCACGTATCAACTGCAGACCTTCCCTACAAAACTTCTCAAGACAAGTCCACTTTTTTCAAACTTTCATCAAACAAGAAGCTCCCCAAACAAAAGCAACCCAACAAAATCTCCTCTACTGCACACTTACATGAAAGCCTTGTAGTTGCTGCCGATCTTCTGGACATGAACGTCGTACTTGGTATCAATGTACGGCTCCGCGGTGCAGTAGTTGCTGGTCATAGCCGCCAGCGAGGCGAGGTCCAGGAACTCCTGGCTGTTCTCGGCCCTGGCTTTGCCGACGCCGCTGTGCGCGTGCCCGAGCTTCACCACCACTGGGTAACGGGGCGCGCTCACCTGGACAGCAAAAGCAGACGGAAAAAAACGAAAATTAGCTTTTGAAGAGTTAAAGGAGTTGGGTAAGTTTTTAACAGGTTTTCCTGACTTTTCCGTGTGGGTTGGGGACGCGACGCCCGCGGGGAGAATTTAGACTAGAGAGTCTCTTTTTATTTTGCGATGCTGCTGGTTGTTGGCGAAGTTTGTTTTTAATTGGATTTTCAGTTGGGAGTGGAGCTAGGGAAATGGACATTTCGAAGGCGGATTAGTTTTGATAGAGAGTAAGAGTGTTTACGTGTGATGGTTTGATGTACGAAGAATGGAAAAGTAAAGGAAAAATATCTGTCTTGTTATTTTTGACTTGAGTTCGTTAGAAGTTGAACGGATTTATTTGGATGCGCTTTATTTAAGTTGTACCTTTTTGGATATTCTAAGATATAATAAAATAGATATAGAAATGAATAATGAATAGTAAATTACGGAAAATTGTAATCTTTACTTTTCAATTCATGCCTTGGATTATAAAATCTTAACTTTATAATAAAATTCAGTTTAATTTTCTGTATTGTTTCGAATCTCCATTTTAATGCTTTCGTATAAACTCGAAATAAATCATATTTAAACTTTCATTATTTTGAGTTAATGATTAATTAAGCTAACGCAGCCCATTTAAATTAACATGTAAATTATCTAATGATTATGTTTGATAATATAGTTATTTATGATATAAGTGCGGCAAAGTGATTTTGACCGCGTGTGGACGTTTACGCACGAGCGAAGCAAGTGCGGAAAGTTTGTTTTAATGCACGCGTTTCTGACCGAGCGTGCGGAAAAACGAATTTTCCGCACGCCTTGTGGAAAAAATCTTCTAAGCACATGGTTTTAGGTCAAATATGATTTCAGTAAATATTATTTGGAAATAAAGATATTCTAATTGTTAATACTGATTCTACAATGATGAACTGCGCAATGATTTTATTATGCACTATGCAAAAAAATATTAAATTTAAAATAACAGAATGTGGACTATCGAAAATCTTCTTTCTGGAAAATAAATATTCAGCAAAAATAATATTTAGTTCCAGAAATAACTTTAAAATACAATTTACTAGGGGATGAAGGTTTGTTTATTTTAAATTGTTTTATCGAAATATTCGTACAACGCATTATTATTTACAAAAAATTCATACAAATTTTCTCACTAATCACGTACTACACTAAAAACTCCCTACCCTTTTGCAAAATCTTTCCCATAAAAAATCACCCAATTTGCCTATAAATTCCATCGCAATCGAAGCGAAATCTTCGATTCGCACTTCAACATAATACCTGCACCTTCCTTCTTCAATTCTGATAAAAAGAATCTCTTCGCACTCTGCAGGCCATAAACTCGAAATTGCACTAGCCAGCCAATACGAATATCATATCCAATAATTTACGACTCAGCGCAAACCTAAAATCATAAAAGAACTCCTCTCAGAGCTCAGCGCGGCGATTGTCCCTCTGCATCCCTCTCTGCTATAAAACACAAGCTGCAGGCCCGTAAACCCGTGCGCTGCGAAAGATTATATAAGAAAAAAATCGCGCTGCCGTATTTTTATCGAGCCGTAAAAACAGTCCGCTCGCAAGAATCCAATCGACATCGTTTACTCCTCCACCTGCGCGAGAAACATTCCAAACACTAGATACACATCAGCCTTCCCCCTTAAAACTCCTTCAACAATACCCAGAGCCCCGAAAATTACGGCAACCGTCTGCTGCTATACCATCGCGAAACTTCCTGCTTCGCTGAATCTATTACAGCAGCGACACGACGCTCGCGTGAGAAAGCCCGAATTCGCGCTGCGGGGCACGTGCTGAGATCGGCGAGCGCGGAAACTAGGCGCACCGCTGGGTATGTGTGTGTAGCTGCTCGTGCGACGCTCCCCCACTTGGCTTCCGATAGAAAAAAAAACGGCTTCGGCCGTGGAATGCCGATGAGCGGCTCATTGATAGGGCGGAGGACAGAAGTGGGTTGGTTTTTGTATGTAGGCTGCAGTCTTTTCCGCGAGGTTCGTGTTCGACTTTTTTGAGAGAGCGGATCGGAAATGGAAATGAGGTGGGTGGGGAGGGGGAGGTTGGTGAATTGTATTTTAGGGAGACGGATCCTGAATTTTTATCGGCGATGATGTTTCGATTCTTGTTTTTTGGAAAAGTGTTGGTTTTGGAAAGTTGGCGGATGCGTGTTGCGTTGTAATTTTCGTTGATAAGGAAAATGTTTGTTACATTGTATTTTCAAATTATTTAAAAAGTTTGTGGTAATTCGGTAATAAGATAGTTATTATACAAAACTACTTGCTTCCTGTACCAGAACCTGAAATTCCAGTATTTATTTCTAAAATAATTCGAGTCAGAAATTAATTCTTATTACGTGGGCAAATTACCTAAAATACAACTATTTTTCCTTGTTTTTATTATTATTAAAGTGATTATTTTAGGAAAAAAAATAATTATTGTTATTATTTCAAAATACAATGATTGATTCTTATTAGTATTTTCAAATCGTTATGTATGACATAATTTATATTCAAACAAGAAATAAAAATTGTTTGACTTTTTATTATAAACTTTGTCGATAGTCAATTAAACTTAACGAACATAATATAAGTGGGCAACTATTTTTAAACTATTCAATTTATCCAGCTAATGCAACATACAAGTTATACTGATTCGCAGTAGATTAAGCCAATCTAGCCAGACGCTGTTTCAAATAGAAATTCCAGAGCGCAGTAACCAGCTGACAGTATTTTATAAAACCCAATAAATATTTTTCAAACATCTAACGCTTCACTACCATCGTCCTTATCCAACGTAAAAATCAATCTAAAAAAATTCTCAAAAAACTCAACTTTCCACGCAAAAAATCTTATCCCAACTCCGCGATCGGCAAGCCATTTCATTCCCCTCTATAGCCTCAAAGCAGCAACCTCGCAGCAGCAGAGATCGGCTAAGCTCGGCGATTAAATCGAGCTCGCGGAGACAATGGGCTCAAATCGCGCTCTCTCCCGCAGATAAAATCGAGCTCCCAAACGAGAGAGTTGCGATAAGCGGAAGCGGCCGAGAGAGATTAAGGATGAGCGATAGAAGAGGAGGAAGAAAGTCTGAAGAAGAGCCGCGAGGAATGCGCACTAGAGAGAGAGAGAGAAAGCGCGCCGAGGAGGTGGGGAAAGAAAGAGAGAGAGAGAGAGAGAGAGAGAGCGGCGAGCACGCGAGGATCGGCAAGGAGGGAAGGTGAGTTCGCGCGCTAGTGTTGCGCTCGCTTTTACACGCGCCGGGAGTGTAAGTAGTTCTCCGCGCGGTTTATGTATATTCAGGTGATGTGGGGTTTTCGCGAGGCTTTTCGGTTTGCTGAGGTTCGAGGAGGGTTTTTGGGAGAATAGTGGGTGGGTTGTGATTGTTTTTTGGCGGGTTTGGGGAGAGAGACAGGCTGATGGTTTGATGAGATATTTTAGTAGTTGTTGTAGATTTGTTGTTGTTGGTTGGACTGTTAGTGTTGTAGTTTTTTGAAAGTAGATTGGTGATTTTTGAGTTGAAAATTACGTTTCTATATGCTTGTGTTAATATCGGAAACGTAATTTTTACTATAAATTAGTGATGGAAATTTTTAATGAAGTTGGTTAATTAAAAGGTAGAAGCAATAGCTTGAATGACCTAAGGTGGAATGTCAGAAAGCATTTTTTGTTTAATTAATGTGTAATGTTTTATCAAGTGTGTCAAGAGCAAACAAGTTGCTGTTGATAATACAATCAATGATAAACTTTTACACAAGTTTTTTTTATTAATTGACTATAATTAATTAAAGCTATTAATATGATTCACGTCAATGGGATTGTTGTATCTTTTATACATTCTCGACTGTCAGCAATATGAAAGCCTCTTCAATCATAAATATTTGCTACTTTCAAATAGACAAATGCGGTATTCTTTAATTATTAGTAGTTTTCTGATTACAAATGTTTTATACAAATAACAAAATTATTCATATTTAAAATCATAAATTTAATCTATTAAACTCTTATAATTTTCCAAAACAATCGTACACATCATTTTTACATAATAAACAAAAGCAGATAAATAAAAATGTCTATTTAAAAGCGCGATGATGTAACAAAACAAACGTTTTGATTTATGTCTTTCTGCATGTTTAGTGAAAATAATAGATGACTCCGGAGCTCGACCGAATTATGAAAGCAGAGATTTCGCTTTTTACGAGCGAGACGATCCAGTGAAATTCCCGACGAGCCTGCGAGAGCCAGCTGAATTTTAAAAGGTCAGCAAACATTTGCGCAGTAGCGCCTTTTTCTGCACTCCGCTACACATGTACTCTCGAATTCCGAATTTTTTTTTTCGCACTCGGTGCATTCCAAATTTTTGCACTGATTCCATCGATCGAGAAAACCTGAATATCGATGTAAGTGTGCGCGTGAGCGCAAACGTCTAGATCGATCCGTCAATTTTAATCGATGAGCGCGCGCGAGTTGGAATCAGTTGGCTTTATATTTCATGTGCTCGCGCGCGCAGCAATGTGGCAATAAAAATTCCTTGCCCGTTACGCGCCCGAGTTGATGCAAATGCGCAGGCTAAAGTAAATATTGCGGGTTGTTTATTAAATAAATAAGTTGATCGCTGTTTACTATTGAAATGTGGGAGATGGCGGGGTTCGGTTATTGTGGGTGAAATATGATTTTTTTTTTATTTTGAGACGAAGTTTAAAGTATTTAAAATGTGTCAAAGTTATTTTTATATGTATTTTGTTTTCTTTTTTGTTTTGGATATGATATGTATAGATAAAACAAATTGGAAATCGTACAAGAATTCTATATTGAGGAGGTTACATCATTTTCCTGCTTTAAAAATTTATTTTTATCATTGAATTTTATTATTAAATAACATGCATTTATGTAAAAAAATTCCTAATAAAAAAATTGGAATTCCAAAACAATCACGACTGTTTATTGCAATAGGTAAAAAAATTTTTAATCAAGTCGATTAAAAAATTTAGTGGATTTAAATCATAAAATCCTCATTTCTCAAATCAGTGTTTTTACGACCACAGCCTCAATGAAATCTTTGTTACTACGTGATGTCTGAATAGCGCTGACTGATTACAGAAATCCCAAATTACAAATGAATTCCATTCAACTACATCTCCGCAAAAAACTTTCCTTACCGCTTCATTAATAAAGCCTTCACTTTTTTATCCTCTCTCCTATAAATAACACTTCGGCCTTAGATCAACCTCAAAACTGCACACAACAGCTCAATTAAACCCGCCAAAAGAGCCCGCTAATTACCCCAGAGACCACAATAATTTCGCACAATGACTTGGCTTCCCAAAAAAAGAAAAAAAAACACACAACCCACATCGAAAAAAACAACCCGACTCGCAGCGGGATTCCTCGCGCACTTATAACGCGATAAATCGCGCTCGGCGCATAATTTATCTCTCCGCGGGCGCGTGAAAGCGCGCGATAGACAAACGACGTCGTTAAAAAGCCGATGTCATCGGGCGCACCGAAAAAGAAATCCAGCGCCGACTCCGATCCGTTTTATTTATCTCATCCCTTTTTCCCTCGATTCGGCCCGTATTCAAAAGCTTCTGTCATCGGAAAAGCTGGCAAGGCGTAAACCTGCGGTTAACTCGGCGACGGAAATAGGTGTGAGAAAGAGAGAGAGACGGTATATATCGAACGGTGAAAAAGCACGAGAATAGGGCGAGCCGACGGCTCTATATCGTATTACGGAAAAGCTCTATTTTCGTGGAGCGGGCGGCGCGAGCTTTGGACGGAGAGCGATGCATCTTACGCGCCGCCGCGATGGGAAAGCGAGGGTATAATGCTAAGTGATTCATCGCGGGGGCTATTTCATTATGCGGGTTAGAGCGGCGTGATGAAACTGCTGGGACCGGGGGGGCTGGGGTAATTGCGAGATTGCTTTGAGCAATTCGTATGGTTATGTAAGTGGGGAGGATGGTTTGGTGTATGATTGGAGGTGTTGGAGCAATTTGAGGTCTGTGCTTTGATGTGGGAATGGTGCCGGTTTTTTGTTGGGGTTCGATGAAGAGTTAATTGGTCTGAGTTGGATTGGTAAGGTAACTTTCGGCATTAGCTACTCTGTGAATGAATCTGATTTATTAGAGCTAATTAGTTAAACTCCTCTTCGTAATGGTGATGACGATTTTACAAATTACGCGAGGACGTTGAAAAAGCACTATACTAGAAAATCCGTCGACAAACTGACATTTCTTTTCCTAAAGAAAAACAGCAGAAGAGCAGTACGAGGCGGCCTGTTTATTGAAAAAACCATAACTCAACGGCCCGTAATCTTATCTCTCTCGCGGGGGCCTTATTATCCTAATTGATGATGGATCTGAAAAATATTTTTAGCTCGGCCGCTCGCGAGCGCTGGAAGTGCTTCGGAAGCCCTCTGGTGTAGTCGTTAATTAAACACGTGTTCGCCTGGCGCGCCGAGAGATGCTAATTTAACGCTCTTAATTTGGATTTAAAATAAAAGCCGAAGAGCCGCCCCGGCGACACGAAATTGTTCGTGATGTAATCGTCGGCTTCATTAGAATTGCCGATATTGTATATATCTAAAGCTTCGTGGGTTATGCGCGTGAATAAATCAGAGAAATCGCGAAGGAAATATCTCGGGAGTTTTCGAGCTCCGTGGAATTTTAGCTGCGTGCCTAGGTTACGGCTATGTACAAATTAGATTGACGCAGCAGGTTTGAATAATTTAGCATGAATTGGTACACGTGCGCTTAAGTCTGAATGTTGTAGAAGAAAATTTGCATTAAGAGTTGTGCTTGCAGTCGTGTTGTTAAAATGTTATTTTGGACAGAGCTGAGGAACGCGGGAGGTTTTTATGTATCGTGTACCTAATCAGGTTTGAACATTCTGAAATCAATGTATTTTAAATGCTCGTTGTGATGAGAAGATGAAGTATGACTGGACGTTGAAAGAGTGCCAACTGGGTTAAAGCTTAATATGTGTAATGTTGGAAACGAGAATAAAAAAGAATTTACGAGTGATCCTCTAATTGAAAGCTAAAAACTTAATTTTCCCCACAAGTGTATAAACAATGCGTCGCTATAAACTACGCTGATAAAGAAAGTCACAATGCATAACCGAAATTTTTGCAATATATAAAATAGGTTCTTATTAGGACCTATAACCAGTTTGCTTTACTATCGAAATAATTAAGGCAGCAACTTCGAACATATAGGTTCTAATTAGAACCTAATGAAATCTCAAAAAACAAGTACTGCACCTAACTACATCATACCCATTGCAAAGCTCGATCGATCCTTCGAGCGCATTCGCATAAAAACACACACCTTTCAAAGTCCCTAATAACCAGCTGCTCTCGATACTCGCATTCCGCGAAACCGTAACGTGCGAACGTGAACTTGCGTTGTCGCCCCGGGACACACTCCAGCTCTCTCACTCTCTCAGAAAAAGAGAAAAAAGCCTCGCAAGTATAAAAGGCTCGCGCCTCGTTATCCGTTTTCCTATCGTCGGCTTTATAGCGATCGAAAGCGCGCATAGCGCCGCTCGTTTATTGAAACTTGCCCTTTTGTTCGCGCGCCTGAGCAGCTAATGCACGCGCTCTCGACTATATTTATGCGTAGCGCTGGATAAACAATTCCAGGTAGATATATCGACGGTCATTCGATCGCTCCGCGTGGGTGTCAGAGCCAATCGCGGAGCAATTAACGATTTGCCGTGAACAATATTGTGCAAATATCGTCTAAATATTCCTTTCGCGTAAAGCAGCTCTGGAGCGCCTAGACACTCGGCAATTTGCTTACACAAGCTGTAAATCACGACATCCTTAGCTCGCTGAAACGCCGGGCGGAGTTAATAAAGCGTTTATGATTCGCGCAATCTTTCTATGTCACGAAGAGCTCGCGCAGCTTACCACAATATCTCGTCCCTCTCTCTCTCTGTAAACACAGGCAGACACATCCAGGCCTGTTACGAGAGCCCTCGAAATTAGCGCGATTTATAAGTGCCAAAGTAATCGCGCCTGTATCTCGATATTGCGAAAGTACGGGACAATTTCGCTCCGGGCCGTATGCAAATACACATACGCGATTGTGTACTCTCTGGCGAACTTCAATTTGCATATTAGAGCCCCTCACCTATCGCCATGCCTCTATGTGTGAGTGCATGTATTTTTGTTCTACATGGCGCTAGATCTGGCAGCGCGAAAGTTTAATGCACGAGAAAGCGGGTATAGCGTCTATAAATGCAATCGCCGGCTGGCTCTTGCATGGCTTGCATATATCTTCCTCCTTCTCTCTTTGAGTAGGAAATACAGTGGCGCCAAAGAGCCAGTGTCCGCGAGCTGCCCACGCCGGTTTCGTAATAGCCTCTAGCTTTGAGAGAAGGAGAAAAAGAGAATTCCGATATTTATAAGCCGCGTGGCGCCGATGATCCCTCCATTTTCGAGAGATCAAATCGCTTGGGTATGCAGCTGCGGTAGCCGGAGAGATCGGCGATGATACCGATGTCTTAATCGTCCGGTTGCTTTGATTATTTCTCTTGCTGAGAGAGAGAGAAGGGGGATAGAAGGAGTGTTTGCAGGGCGAGATGGAAGTGTAGCGCGAGCGAGTTAATGATCGATTGATCCGCTGCATTGTGCTGGCTTTATTGACGCTGAGTTATGGTCGGGGAGATATACGCCGGGGAAAATTGATCATTTTTTGTCTTAGTTATTGAAAGCTCTTTGTTGTCTGAGGATTGAACGTATAGTGCGCATGCTAATTCGTTTCAAAATTGTTCTAGCGATCTGTATCGGCTGTAAGCGAGTGTCAGTGTGGAGTGCAAAAATTTAATCGAAGTTTCAACGAGGCTTTGAAAAATCGATTGATCATGCTTCGTGATCCAGGTTTAGCGACAAAGTATAAATAACCATTTTTTTACTTATCGATAATATAATATATAAACTTCTTAATGTGAGTTTTCCAGAACTTTTTTAAGTGTTATTCTATATTGAAACTATAGATATGCTCGACACTATCCCTGAAATCACAGCGAAGTATCTTCTCAGCTTGTCTGGCGCATAACACAAAAGTTTCGCCGCATAATTTATGAGCGAAATGGAATAGCAAAGAGAAAACTATCAAAACTTTCCCGTGGCCCTTTTGCAAAAGTTTCAACCAAGGATCGATACTGCTCCAATATTGGTACGCAAAAACGTTAACCGAATATTCTTCCAGTATATGCTGTATATGTGCACAATATTGAAATAGCGTTGCCCTCAGGCTAAATTGAGTACTTTAGGACCACGCAATAAATTGACTCTTGTGTGCATGCTGAAGGAAATTTTTTTTAGATATTTTTTCTTTATTTATTCCAGTAAACACAAATATATCAGTAGTATATAAAAAAAAAATTCATTGGTCTCATAATAGTGCGCCATGGCTCTATTTCAAGCTGCGCATATAGGGAATACCGATCCAATATTTCACCGGCAGAACCAAAATATCATAATTCAAAAGAGTATACCATAACTTTCATCAAAAAATCTAATTTCAAAAAACTTAAAACAAAGTATTCTCAAAATGAACTCTTGTAAACCAGTAAAGCCACTAAATAAAAAGACATTCCCTTGATTCTACGTCCCGCATCAACCAGAACCCACGTCTTCCTCCGCCTCGCAAAACCCAGCATCGCGCACGTTCGCCAAAAATCCATCCTCTACCCACCCGGAATTTAAACATTGTTGATATTTACCAGCACACCGGCAATCTCCTACCTACATATTCACCGCTCGTCCAGCCTCAATGCCAAAACTTTTCGCATGACTGGGCGCACGTATACCCAACCTCTCAGCCATCCTCAAAGAAAAAAGACCACGAAGCTCTCCTCGAAGTATACACTCTCGCAGCGTGCACTACTCTGCCGCTGCGCGCTCACGTTAATAAATAACGCTTTGACGTTCCATTCTCTCTCTTGCTGTCCGCCGTCAATTGACATCGGATCTCCTCGGGGCTCGTCCCGTGACAATCGGTTGTAATTTACACGGCGTATAATCCCCCTAGAGAGCGAGCGAGAGAGAGAGAGAGACGCGAAATATAAGGTGACTCATCGCTCGGCGATCCCATTGAGCTCTCTCGCTCTCTCTCTTTTTTCGCGGACGTTGAACGTATGCGCATGCAGATGCCCGAGAGCGAGAGTTTCTTGTCGAGGGACAGCGTGCGTGTGTGCGCGAAAGCGTGTACGCACAACGCCGGTGATTCACGTTTGTTGTGGGGGCATCTCTCGCCGAGGAAAATCGAGATCGAGCGTGGGCTCTTGAGGAGCCGTCTGCGTGGGGAGGGAGGGGGGTGGATGGGAGAGATGAGAGAGAGGCTCTATGCGTGTTATTGAGGAAAATTGGTAGGTTGGGGATTCGAGTGCGGCTGGAGCGTAAGTGGCGGTGTGTTTGTTGCTGGGGAGTTGGTTTTGCTGGTCTGGCTGGGTGATGGAGTTTCAATTTTAGTTTTATGATTGGCGAGTTGGTGCGTTTGGTTTTGAGCGATTGGATGGGATGGATCGGATTGTTGGTTTTGTTCGGTGGGCTTACAGAAGTTATTGGATGGATAGGGAGTTTTACATTGGGAGACTTCGTTCATACTACTTTACTTTTTTATCAGCTATTGATATAGGTTCAAAAAAGAAATGGTACATTCCAGCATCTTCATTTTGAAGTTTGCGAATATCAAATTGATTCATTTACTTGTATATCAAAAATTTCTTCTACTTTTACGGAAGGAAAAGGGAGTTTTCCTTTTTATTACTCAGTGCAGCATCTGAATTTACTTAGCGTTTAGTAATACTTATGGCTATGATATTAAATTAGAAAGTATTTACTGCGAAACCATAAGGAAGCTTCGAAGGCCAATCGCTAGAGGGCGTACCGTTACACGTGGACAGATTAGAGAGGTATGATTGATTCGTATAACATAATCCAGCACCCGCGGCCAACAAAGATGAGTCAGCTAGCGAGTTTCTCTTAGAAGTTTTCATATAAAATTTATTGGTGACTTTTCTTTAAGAGTTAGTAAGAAGCGATTACATCACATTTTATATTTTATTATGAATTCGCACTAGAGAAGAAAACGATTATTCACAGGTCAATAATTGCTCTGCTGAACAAATCACTTAATTATGAAGAGTCAGATCTATCTTTAACTGCTCGAGTGTAAATTAGAACTATTCCGGATCACTCAGAATTCCATTCATCGTTCCGTGAACTGAAATTTCACTCAGTTAAGTGAATAATTTATTTCGAGTTAACATGGATATCTTTGCCAAGATTTAGGCTTTAAAATTATTTCTCAAATTCGAACGTTTGAACCTCTGAAAGGCTGTTACCTGCATTTATTAAAAGCAGCAATAATAATATAAAATACAAAATTTTTATCTACAACATTAATTTCAGCAAAGGAAAGCCATTTCAATACCCACACACATCGCGAATGCTACTTTGCAATCGATCAGTTATCCTCTCCAAATGCGAGTTCGACATCCACACCGAGCGCATCTCCCGGCTTTATCCTCTCGCGAGGCAGAAAATCCGTCTCTAATCCGCACAATTACTCACACAGCTCGTAAATCATTCGCGTGCAATGCACGCACGACGAAGCGTACATAGACCCGCGAGTGCTAAACGCACTCTTTTTGCAATGTTTGCTCTCTTCGATGTGCGTTGAACCTCTGCGCGCGCGGTTTTTGCGTAAACGATTTTTTTGCTGTTTTTTTTTTTTGCTTTTTGAAGATCGAGCGTCTGAAGGATTTCTTCTGACGATTCGCGGGCCGAGCGATGAAAAGAAACGGATTTCGAGCGCAAACAGCGAAAGTGGTGATGCGAATTCAAATAAATTGCGGGTGTAAATTTCGGTGAAAAAGCGCCGACTGCGCTGCACTTGATTGGTAAATAAATCGCGTATTTTTAAAAGAATGAGTCAGGAGGTGTGATTGAAGGTCTTGGTTTGATAATATTAATTGCATTTTGTATTTGTGTTAATTTTTGCAACACTGATAGTAAAAGATTTAAGAAATTATAAAAAAAACTAAAAATAAACGTTCATTTTTATCAA
Source organism: Eupelmus urozonus (assembly GCA_900480035.1). Taxonomy (NCBI): domain Eukaryota; kingdom Metazoa; phylum Arthropoda; class Insecta; order Hymenoptera; family Eupelmidae; genus Eupelmus; species Eupelmus urozonus. The sequence continues at coordinate 16,843 of UELX01000811.1, forward strand.
GTTCACTAGAAATTGAAATTTTTAAAATTCCCATTACATCATCTAATTCGAAGTAGCATTACACTAAAAAAAATGTACAAACCATCCCAGTCCCCAAAAAAGGCCAGACCAAAAGCTCGAAAATCCACAAAACAGCCATTAAACTTCATTTCCCGAAAAGACTCGTAAAGCCCACCGCAAACGTCTATCTTAACGCGAAAAATCCCGCCCACGCAGCCGTCTCCGCATCACCTCCGAAAAATCCGGCGCCCGAAAATCAGCAGACGCTCGCGTATTATTTTTTTCCACTCCCGCGCCTTTTCCCTCTCTCTCTCAAGAGCATTTGTTTACGAATCGAGGAGTGCGCGGTCTCAATGAAGTCACGCGTGCGCGTGTCTATTTTTGTGAGAGCTCTAACACGCCCCCACGGCGGCGGCGTGATTTCATCCCGTGTACATGGACATTTTCCGACCTGTGGCGCTGGCGGCTCTTAATAGGAGCCGTCCTTGCGCCGGCCTTAGCTCGGCTCAGCTGCTCGATCCTTTTCTGGCGGCGGCGATTTCATTTACGCGGAAAAGAGCCATGGCTGACGCGTAGAATTGCCGGATTGGAAAATTGCTTGGGACTCGTGGGAGATGACAAATAATTGACTCTGGTATTTAGTGGGCTGAGTGTTCGTGGAATACCGTGGGGATTGGGTTGGTCGAGGTATGTGGAGCAGATGATGGGTTTATGTGTGATTTATTCAGAATGTCGATATGCGTATTTTAGTCGAGTTTGTAGAGTACTTTTTTAGTTTGGTCGAGTGAGAAATTTTGATTTTTTAGAGTTTATCGCAGAAAAGTTAATTAGGACCTAATGATTGTGGATGTTACACTCAACATTCGCGTTCATTATACAATGATAATCGCGCTCTGAAATTTCATTAAAATGTTCGAATTAACCCGTTGGAAACTGTATAAAGGTCTGTAATGAACGAAATATTAATCAAATAAAAGTTTATGAAACAAAAAAAGAATTTATAAAGTAACTTAATATTGTAAATTCGCATGATTTATTATATTGTACAGATTATTTGTATTTGATTATTATTATTTTTATCGTATCTCTGGGTTGCAGGTTTGGTTTAAACTTTGGAATTATCAATGTTATTTTAACAAAAATGTATGAAAAAAAGTTTTTATTTAAATTTTGAATAATTCAATATATTAAAGTTTTAAACAAGGCTTTAAATAAAATAAAATTAAAGTCATAAAAACAAGCTTTTATTTGCATTTTTTAAGAATAGAATATAAATATTTAGGAACACGAAGCTATTTTACTTCAAATTTAATAAGTAACGAAAATGAAGAAACAAATTAAAAAATTTTGGCAGGTTTCAATTAATATAATTTTTGATACATTCTCATTACTGAACTTTAAGCCGAAATAATTTTGAATTTAATCATCGATTTTTATTCCATCAACGCCAAATTAAAACTTATTTTCTACAGTTTAATTATATTTCATAAAATTTATTTTAGAAATGATGACTAACATCTTAAGTAGAAGCTATAGACTTTTATAATTTTCCTAAAATGACTCTAAAAATGCTCATAACTTGAAGTTAGTCCATACTTTATAGGATTTGCTCATTAATTGCTATCTAAAAATATTTTCCAAAGTTTGAGCCAAATCCAGCACCCTGAGTCATGACACTTTCGCTGTAAGTAGAATATGTCATACATAATAAGACTTTGAATTTTCACTAATGTACGGAAATCTAAGTAAACAAACACATTTACTTTGATATTTATCCATAAAAAGACAAAAAATTGTTATTATCGATCACAAAATCGATTTTCATGCTCCATGAAACTTTAACGATCTAAAATAACAGTGCTCCGTAGTAAAAATAGCTTTCAAATTACATCTTTAAGTCTTATGACCCAGGAAATCTCTTCAAAGCAGCAAACTTCATTGTTCAGTTAGGAGTAGCTAGCAGAACAAAAGTCGATGTTTTAATTTCTCTGACCTATTTCTAGAGTGTGTTTTTAAAAACGTTCTAACTTTGAACTGTATGCGCTTTTCCTCGGCAATAATTTTAACGATGCAGTTAGGTAATGAGAGCGTACATTGATTTTTCTATTATTTAATATTTTAAAAGTATTACTCTGTTACATTTTTCTATTTTTAATAATTACTTTTGTTAGTATAAAAAGAGTTTGAAAAGACTATGATAATATTCAAGGTTTTTTTATTTTTGTCTATATCAGTGTGTTCTTGGGATAAACATATTTACAATAGTTTGCCAATAGACACGTATAAAGTAGAAAAAATGAAACAATAGAAGTCATTCATAAAGTGTCTTTTATGATAATTGCTAAAAAACAAGAAGAAACGTCTAATATCTACGATGTTTCTTATTTTTGAAAAGTGAAGAAAAAACAAAGGCATTTGTCATTTTCTGGAAAAACAAGCGTAGAAACTTATAATTTTTATTCTGACCACGAATAATACTAAGCTAGTAAACCGATCAAAATATCTTAATATAAGCTGACCGAAATATCTCAATAAACACATCAAATTATTCACAATTCGTAAAATCAATCATAAACCAATTATTGTATAATTTGCATCCAGAGCACATTTTCGAAATTCAACGATAAAAATCACATAATCGACTCAAATGTAACCCTCTGACTGCCAATCATAATTTACCACCATTAAAAGAAACTTTTCCAAATAACAAACATCCCAGACCTTTAAAATAGGAACCAGAGTCATCAACCCTTCACTAATTAAACCAACAATCCATTACACCCCACCCCAAATCCCGTTATCAATTCTCCAAAAAACACTTCCAATCCAAAACCCTCCATAAAACTCACTCATTAAAAAAACTCATACACCCGGCATGCAAATCCCTAGTACCTCTCGCGACTCGGCCGACTTCGCGCCTTTAACGATAACGATAAGCCCGCGCCGTTATCGTTAAAAGCCGAGGAGAGAATACACCTCGAGCGAGCCGCTCTCGCAGTACACCCGCACGCACGAAAATAACGGCGCGCGCCGTAAAGATCGCCTGGCTCGATTTCCTTTGTTTCTGCGCGTATTCAGCTTCGAGAGTTTTTTTTTATCTTAGCGAGGGCTTTTTTGTTTGGGTATATTGACGAGAGGCTCGATTGTGAGAGATTCTGCGTTTTACGATTGGCTGATTTTTTTTTTCTTGGGGGCTGTTAAAAGTTTGGTTGTGTGAAGGTATATAGGTGTTAGAGATTATAAAGGTGTATCTTTATTGGCATTCTGTATAATTTGATTAGTTTGTAAAATTTTATGCGCGGGACGCTAGTGGATGCATCTGTCTTTTGATAGGCTAATTTCGAAAGTTGCCGCAGCTGCAGTTTCTAGTCTTGGAGATAGCGGAAAGATTAAATCGGACTTAGCGCTGAGATATTGGCGAATTGTTATCTTGGAATTGCATAAATAGCTCGAGTGGATCGTAATTAATACTTTTTCTTATCGTTCTTTTTTTCTGCGGATTTTGAAACGTATAAAGCAGTTTAAAAAAATGTTTAAAACTTTTGCTTGTAAAAAAAGTTATTACGAATTTTACGCTTATAAGTTTTCAAAGAATGCCTGAATTTTCTATTGTGACCGTAAATTTTGTTACGCATGTAAAAGAAGGTTTAAAAAACTTCGAGTAACACTTAAGAAAATTGAGAAATTCTCGTTTTTTACAACTTTGTTACTCTTAGGATAAAGTAAATATATAATATTAACATATGACCTGAAAAAAGCAAGTCGATTAATGGGCAATAAACCTTCATAAAATCTAGTATTTTGTTATTTATTTTCTTTAAGGAATTATAAATTATATAATGTTTTTATTCACATATCAAACTGTCATTATAAGTAAAAACATTAAAAAGATTAATAGTGATATTTTTCTGCTTCTTTTTATAAAGATATAACATACAGATTAATAAAAAATCGATAAGAAAAATACTACATTCGTTTGGAAATCAGGTTAAATACATTTGTGTCTAAAAATAAAATTTCAAAAGCTTTATGTGACTTTGGTCATCTGAAGTAAATATCAACCTCATTTCTCTAAATACTGAAAATTAAACTTTGAAAATATCAATACTTTTGCTTTATTTATTAAATTCTTAATGCATTAATTGTTTGATAGAAAATCAAATAAACTTTACTTAATTAAAACTAAATAAGTTTGCCTTATTAATAATAAAATTGTAGCAAATAATTAAGCTAAAATTAGGCTAAAGTTAATCCTTAATAAAACCTTAATCATTAAGCCTAATAAATAAAATAAAAAAAAAGTAAAAAATTCCGACCGCAATAAAATGCATTATTATTTATTAGACTCACCATGCATTTAAAGATTGATAAATCACCATTCATTGAAATAATACATACCAAACCGAATGACAATATAGATCACTCCACACGATAATTTATAACCAAATTAAAGCGCTTAATTGATTGACTTAAAAAACTGACTTAAAAATTCATTAAGCGCTCCTCCGCCTGTACCGAGTCGCAAGTTAAGTTTCAATAATTTATAAACCTTATACATACAGACGTTAAATTAAAAACAGCCGGGTCGATCTCTCGCTCGTAATTTATATACGCGACCATTTACACGTTTAATGAATCGCATCAGAAAACCCATTAAGACGACGCTATAAAGCCATCGTTTATGATTTACAGCCATTTTCTCATTAATGAAGCGCTCCATCCTTATATTTTTTGTTTCATCGCCTCTCATGACGACACCTTCTTTTCTTCAAAAAAATCCATCGTGTGAAGCGAGGTGTCACTCGGTAAAAATAAGGCTCACATAATAGAGAGACAACGAAGAATTAAGGATTCGCGCGAAAGCTTGTTTTTTTTCGGAGGTGGCGCGATTCGAATACGTCGAAGCTGTCGCTGAGCAATCTGTTCCGACTGTATGAGTAGCGTCCTGTTTGGAGTGATTTCTTTATGCTAATAGATTGAATAGGTGGGTACTTGGAAAAGCAAAACAATGCGCGGGCGAGTGACGGTTTTTCGTTCAAGTTTGATGGTTTTTCGGAGTATAATTTTACGAGCTATGGGAATTTTCTCAATTTGTCTTTTGATGTTTTGACGTTAGGTTTTCCAGAGTCTTGTAACTTCTGATCTTTGCAGTTCTATTTTAGTCGGCTCTTATCATCGCGAAGCCTTTTGAAGTACACTCTATTAATAATTGATTTCCGCGCGTCGCTTACTTAATCGACGCAATTATCCAACGCGATTATTTCATCGTTGCATCGCATTATGGAAAACAGCATATCATTCACGCATTTTAATTTATTTTCAAGATAGAATCACCCCTCTTCCATCAAAAAAATTTTATTATTAAATTATACCTGATAAGCAATCCTCTCTTCAAAAAAAGTCTTGCAATCTTTAAAAAAAAAAAAAAACATGCCGACTCATTAAAGTAATTTGACCAGCTCTTATCATCCTCATCCTTTCGCGAATTCGATATCGCACCCTCAATTCACATTGAAATTCAATGAAAAGATAAGCCTCAAATCCCTTCCACCTCACAATATTCCCCTCCTCTCAAAGCTGACGCAATTGTAAACAAACTTCACACCGACTATAATTACCTCCGCAGCGTCGCCCCGGAAATTCCAAATTCGCGCGCTTAGAAATCTACGGCGCACCGGAAAAACCCCGGCGCGGTTATAATTGCCGCGAAACGCCGAGTTTAAATACACCGCGCGAATCTTATCGCAACCGAGCCGAGAATTTAAACATCCGGTCGCCGATCGATTGTGTCCCTTTGTGCTTCTTTTTCTCATTAATTGAGCCGCGCAGGCTGGTATAGATTAATTTAATTAAGTTATCGCAGCGCCGATGAGATATAGGTGCGAGCGTGGGTTTAGTTTTCGCGCGAGGCCGGTAAGTTGAAACTCGATTTCGAATAATTAGGAAGGATGGAATTCCGGAGTGCTGGCATTTATCTGAATTAAAGTTGCAGCGTATATCTGTGAATGCTGGAGTTTATGTTTTGAGTCGGGTTTTGCAGAGAGAGACAGTGTAATTAAATTAGTCGTTGCGGTTTTATATAGTGGATAAATTAAAGGATTTACAGAGTTGAACGTGCATGATGAAAAATGAAGATGGAAAAAATGAGAGGTAAATAATAAAAAGGTAATTTACGAGTTCTAAAGGCGGGTATTAAACTCGGCTTTTTTCTCGAGGCAATAGCTAGTCGATAAATTTCAGATAAAAGTAGAATTTTTCTTTTATAATTGATAATATATAAATTACAGGAAGAAACCAGTTCGTAGAAGCGGAGTTTAACGCTCCGATAAATAATGGATAATGAAAGTATGAGCATAAAACATTTTACGGCTCCTAATCGATTTATCAAGCGACATTGATGTCATAATTTGTCATCTTCTCTAATCTATATTACGCTATATTTACAGTTACAGCCCCGTTCGCGAACTAGCTTTCAAACCCCGACAATAAATCCACGACGATCCATTATTTTCTTTTCTTTAATTAACATTTCAAAGGCTTCTATAATAAATTAACCACAGGGCTGTCATACTCGAAGACATTTTGATTATACAGCTCGAAGATATACTTTTGCGTAATTGAAGTACACAGCCTACTTCAGCGAAGACGACATGAATAAGCCTCGGATTTTTCGCCCCAGACACAATAAAGCCAAAACAAACCCCAGGTCTCTCTCTTAGTTCTCGATTTCAGCGAAGACGCAATTAAATTATAATTGCATAATTTCGCGTTTATCGATGTACATCGGTATCAGAGAGCCAGATTGCTGTGGGACTCTGGGCTTATTATTGCGCTGAATTCGCCCGATGTTGCTCTATAATCCAATATCGCCGCTTGTTATCCGGCCGATTTCATTGGCACTTTCGCAGGGCCATAAAAGCCGTAAGTACATCCTGTACCTCGCGTGTAAAAGGGAGCAAGGCATTATAAGAGTCGCGTCACAAAGTCGACTGTATTGTCGAATTTTAGGGCAGTACCGACACGAGCGAGAATCGCTACGATCGAGTTAAATCGAGTTCCGCACGGCTGCTTTGATGTGTTTTAATAAAAAAAAGTAGTCGCGTTATGGATATAAAAGCGAATACGGCTTTTTGTAGAAGCTGTTTACTCGCTAATAAGAAACGAAGCGAGTCGCGGCGTTGTTTACGGAATCGACTTTATTTACGGAAAGAAGCTTAAAAGCATCAAGGCGACGTCTCGCTTTGTCACGTATACCTTTCAGACACTCAATTGCACGTAGATAACTAGCGAAGCCTCAGCAAGGCTCGAAAAACATTCTTCCTTTTTCGATCGGCAATTAAAAATAGTCGAACTCGCCGCGCGCACGATCGGCAAATCCGATTAGCCGCTTTCACATGCCCCGCTTGTACATTAAAGCCCCCCACTCGTATAGTAGACTGACTCTCTTTCTTTCTCCAAACAAATAGCCGCGCGCACGGAAAAGGCGAATTAACTCTCGGCGAGCGGGCAAAAAAAGAAAGCTCGATACACCTCTACATATATATCCCCGGCGATATATCGGCGGCTCGATTATCGAATTACCAGCGGCGTAATAGTTCTCTCTGCGCTCGTTGACCCTCGCAGGAAAAAGCTTGTATATGTACACCGCGGCGAGCATCCTCCACTTAAGCCACATTAACTCTCCCCTCGATATGCGCTAGGTTAGAACGTGGGACTCTCGGGGAGAAAGAGTTGCGAGAGTCCTCTCGAACTTTCGATCTGAGCGCTGCCGGGCGATTATTAATCGAGCGCTGCGAGATATTCGAGAGGGCGCGATAGATTAATCGATTTATGGCCGGGAGTGGGGATGGAGTTGGGAGGGTTATTTATGAGGTGGTGATTGAGGGGGTGGGTAAGGCGGCAAGTGAATTTTGTTGGGTTTTAATTGATTGTTGTTTTGTGGGTGGTTCTTTAAGGGGTGAGATCCGTTTAGTTGTGCGAAGTTATATCGCCGTTTCTAATGAAGAATAGTACACTTTAAAAGCTGCCTGTTTTTAATTTGTTGCTTATAATTAAAAAATAAATTTTTTATTTGAATATATCAAAGATATTATCTTAATATTAAAGGTATTTGATAAGTTAAAATCACTTAGAGTAGGTGTTGATGAAAGTTAAAAATCGGTAGTTTTTGAAACGTACTAGTCTTCGCTAGGAGAGACAATATATAAAAATGAATTTGAAAAGAAATTTATTGCTGTCTTTGTTTGTCATGAAAATTTATCGCTACTGCAATCATGACTTTGTAGATATGATATTCGTACACGTTTTTCATTTTACATATATTAATCTTATCATCAACTCATTCATATAATTTTATTTTAAGATTGATGAGTAATTGATTGTATTTGCGCCAATGATTGCCATATAAGGTAAGAATAAAATTATAAATAAAAATTACTAAATAAATTTATTGTTTATCGAAAGTAATCATGTTTCTATATTCAAAAGCATCTTTATTTTAAAATAATTATCGCATTCCCAACAGCTACCCGAGTAGAAATTTAATTAGACAGTCCTAATTTTCAAAGTATGGTTGGACTCTCACAAAGCCTAAATTAGTGCCTAAGCAATTCTCTAAATAATATTAATATGCTAAATAAATTAGATCCTAATTAAAACCTATCTGATTTTCCATCCCAACATCTTCCACAAACCCCTACTCCAAACGAAACCAAAACACCAACCAAACCAACTACCCCACCTCCCAAACAATGAAACAAACCCTCGAAAAACCAACCCAGCCAAACAACGGCCACGAAGCCAACATCAAAATCCAAAGCATCCGTCAGCCGTCACGCTCGATAATCCCAGCAAGCATTCAAATACCCCCCTTACCTCGACGTGCCTTCTGGCACACTCCTTCGAATTCGCGATTCAATATATACACACACGCACTGACGCGCGTGCCGGGGAATTCTAGATGCAACTTATGCGTACACGCGCCCGTTGCTTCTCTCTCTCCTCGCTCTCGCGCGCGCGAATAGCACATGAGCTCAGAGCCGCGCGCGCGCGCCGGCCGGAATATAATGCTCGGTAATACGATGGAACTGGGCCAGTCTTGCTCAGCGCCGCGGCTAAGAAGCACCTGCGAGTGCTACTCGATTTTATACAGCTTTGAATTGTAGTTTTCTTTTTGTCGGAGGTGCGCGACAGTTGGGGATTGGATTTATTTTAAGTGTTGATTTTAAGTTGTTGAGTGGGAGGTATAGTGCGCCAGAGGCTTTTTTTCTGGTGATCGGTGAGGCGCAGTCAAGTGGAGAGTGCGGTGGAGAGCGCGCTGATTACTGAGGGAGGAGAGCTGAGTTTTTGGAGGCGAGATTGTGATTTATCGATTATGGGCAAAGTTAGTGTGATTTTTGTTTGTTTCATTTTATTTTATGTTTGGGTTGTGGGGAGTTGTGGTGGTTTTTAAGGTTTTATGGGCTATAAGAGTTTTTGATAGTGCAGTAGGTTTAGTTGTCCGAGAGGTGATCATGATTGGGATCACTGTACGATATTGTGTTTTTTTTTAATGGCTTATGGTTTAATATTCACAGTAAAAGCGTTGAGGTAGAATAATTATTAACAAAAATATTTGGCAACAAACAAATGTTAAATATAAATTTTAATATTGTTTAATACTTTTGGATATTTTTACCAAATGACGGAAAATTTATTTACGATAAAAGCTCTCTAATATTTATAATATAAATTATAGCTTTGCTTAAAATATTTATATAATCTTGATAAATTTATATATTTCATTTTTAGTGTTCGATATTAAATTTAATGAGCAGAATTATTCATTCAATATTTCAATTTATTAAATTGGATTGATTTATCCCAACATGAAATCACTTAACATTGTTCACATTTCGATGCCAGTAATTTCTGATTTATTATTCAAATATAATTACTAAATTTAACATTTCTACAATCCATTGCAAGTTAATCTCTGCTAATTTCAAATATTTCTCAAGATTAAAAGAAATCTTTTTAACTAAAATCGATCCTTTTAACATTGCTGCGCGATGTAAACAAAGTCTTTATCCACCAAAGTGTCCCAGACGGATGCGCTTACGCTCCGTCGCACGTTTCATAAACACCGAAATCATCAAACGCTTTTGTTTAAAAAATCAGTTCATCTGGAAGCTTTTAAAACCCAAACGTATACACCGCTCGAGTCGCATCACCCACCTTCATAATCGGCTCCAAACAACACCGCGCGCGCGAAGCCGGACCTATATAAAAATAAATCCAGCGTCAACACACCGAATTACCAAACCGAAAGTCGCGACCAATCATCAAAATTAAATAACGCAAAACCACACCGTAAACCTTCTCCAACCAATAAAAAAGCGCACCACATTAAAAAACTACCAGCTAGCACACAAAGTTATATTACGCTCCTCGCGCGTAAATTCAAATTACGCGCGCAAATCCAATTAAATGCTCATCGTCGCAAGAGCCTCGGTGGTCCGCGAAAAGAGCGACTATACCTTTTACGATGCGAGCACGCGCTTGTGTCCTTGACCTCGAAAAAGACAGCTCGCGGATTCAGGCGGTTCGGAATCCGATTCCGATGTGGGTTAACGATAAAGGGGATAGGTGTATTTATAGGAGGAGCGCGCACAGTCGAGTCTCAGAATTCGAAAATACCCTCGGCGAGGTGGCTTTTTTTCTTTATTTCGCGGAACGAAAGTTATTGTTAAAGCGGCCACGCGCGCGGTTATTGCTCGCTCGGTGGCTCGTGAAAATCGGCGAGTCGCGCTGGCTGCATTGATAATAAATTTTATCCGTTTGATCCGGCGAATGGCTTGGCTTTTGTTTCGCTCTTATTTTGTAATTACGGTCGTGAAATTTATGGGAAGTGCGGAGAATAATGGTATAAATATAGTTTGGTAAAAAATTTTACTACATAAATGTATAATAAAAAATTTTAGTTTAGGGTATATGATTGGGTAAATAATAACGTTATAAACTAAAGAACAGTGCTTAAAAATTTAAGAAGTAAGCTCTTTGTGGGGTAAAATATAAATCGTCGCTCCTAACAAAGACTAGTACTTTTCAAAAACTACCTGTTTTAAATTTGTTATTTGGGACTTCAAACAAAAATAACATTTTTTTTGGAGCTTGATAGATTGAAGATGCAACTTGATATTACATATTCAAAGTTCTCTGATAAGTTAAGATCACTTAGAGTATCTGTAAATGAGAGTTGAAAATCGGTCGTTTTTGAAATGTACTAGTCTTCGTTAGGAACGACGAAATGCAGTTGCATTATACTTATTTAATAGCTACCGCGATTTTGTTAAGAACTTTTTAAAATGTGACAGTTATAACATGATATCGACCCTGGTAAAAAATTCACCATATGCTGGGTAGAACTTCTGGCCAACAAATGTTAACAATGACACTTATCTAAAAGTTCTGGAAATGCTTCGAACAGAATTTCTAGATAAGTGTCATTTTAACGTTTGTTGACCAGAAATTCTGTCCAGAATCTGGTCAATTTTCTACCAGGGTAACTACAAGAAAATTTTTTATATTAGTAAATACATGTCAAGAACACAAATTCTTTAGATACGTCCCTTCTTTAGATACGTACCCAAAAAGTAATCATCTCACCAAAAATATTTTTCCAAAAAGAAACTCCTTATTCGCACATCATCTCTCATTCGCCAACTATCTGCCATTAATAACCTAAATCTCAACCCAACCGATTTTATCGACTCTCGGTAATTTTTATCGCCCCTCTTTCCTCGCCTCCTTACGAATAACCATTAACTCTCGCGATAAAAGTAAACTTTAGGGTGTGACATAAGATTGGCAGCGATAGGCGCGCACCAAAATACCGGTCCAGCGATCTGTTCATAAATAAAGCGGCGCGTCAGGTATATACCTACGCGCCGGGCGGTGCGCGGGAGGGGGGGGGGCATAAAACTTTTGAATATTCCGGGAAACGTTTGAGTTTTTCCGTTATAGCTTTTCCGGTCGCGTTCGGCTATTTTCGTCGCGCGTGGGCTCCTGGTTTTTGCTAAATTAACAGGCCCCGGAAGAATTTCCGTGGGCGCCGGGGCTGAATTTCATAAATTCCGAGGTTTATGGCCGCGAGGCCGATCGAGCGGTTATGGAGTGGAACGTTTTCTAATTTGATAATGACGACTGAGGTGGATTTGTTGGCTTTTCGAGGTTTTATGCGTCGAGGTATATGTGATTGTAATTCGATTTACGATGAGTCATTATTTCTGGGAGTAATGAGGCCTTTAACGTTAAAAGTACTTGTAGTGGCCATAAGAAATGGAGAATGCACATCGTCTGGATTAATGCCGAGATTAATGCTGCAAAATCATTCAGAGAGAATGTCCAGTGAAAAAGATTAAGCAATGAAATATAAACGAATGTTACGAAGCCGCTTATGCACTCGCCGAAATAACCGGTCGACACGCGAAAAACTCTTTCACTCATATAATCCCAAACTTTCTACAGAGAGCGATTTTCACATTAACATTACTACTTATATTAATTGCAAAAAACCTCATAATCCCTCGAACAAAACAAAAACTGAAAAACTCCAGTAGCCATCAAGAAAAATCTACTAGCACTCAAAGCCAGAAGCAAAACAACACTTGTCAAATCCCTCACGTCTCACTCGCAAGGAAGAGGCGAAAAAAAAGAAATGAAATCAGCGTGTCGCGTAATATGACATAAGTCCGGCGATATAGCCGGGGCCGAAATGCCGCGTGCCACGCGTCAGCAGCGGCTCGCACGGCACGTATACACAGGCGGCAAAAAGAAGAAAAAGACGAGAACGCGCGCCGGCTGTCTCAAGGGTGTCGGAAAGCCGAGTATAGGACCGGTTCCCCCCGCGAGTGCGCTTACGACCGGATTTTATAATTCACGCCGCCAATGACGATCGTCATGAGCGCGCAGTAAAAGAGGCCGGCCTTAGGGCCTTTCTGCAATTGCGAGCGGTGTCGGGATGCTATTTGGCAGATGATAGGTTTAGGTTTGCGGGTGTCTTTGGGAATTAGTGGCTTGTGTGTTGTTCTATGGGTCAATTAGATTCGGTTACTTACGAGATGAAGTGTCATTGTGGAAACATTGAATTGAACTCACCTGGAATTAAGCAAAACAATTTTAGGTTAAATTAGGTTTATGCATAAGATTGTGAGAAAATAAAATAAAATACATTTTAGTATAGTCTTGTGCTACTTCTTTTCTAATTAATTGCCAAAATAATCATCAACCAAACTTACGAAATCGATAATGGATGTTTGATATTCCTATATTATTTTGCTATCAATAGCGTATACCTTTTAAAGTTATGGATAGAACTGTTACTATATATCTCCTTAATAAAAATGCTATAGATCAACGCAGGGAATTCAGGTAAAAAAACGCAAACTAAATTTGCGAGATAACCTACAAAGAAAATTTGCATGGAAAATACGCGAACGAAATTCACATGGGTAACACACCTGGAAAATCCACAAGGAAATTCCAGTAGAAAAATCCGTGTGTGAAACTACTATAGATCCTGAGAAAACCATGCGGGTCGTGGAAACCCATGCGGAAAAAGCACCTCGGATTCCTGAATTTTCTCATGAGTACTTTCAACAAGACTCATTTCTCTATCAATATTATGACAGATTTAAATGAAATTATTTTCTAGCCGTCATATCACCCGTTGCATCAAATACACGTGTGCGCATTTGCATAGTCATTATAATTGTAGAAGCGACCTTTGGGCTTTCGCAAGTTAAGCTCCGGTGGATCTTCTCGAGCGCGCGTTCAAAGACGCGTCAGGAATTTCTGGAATTCCTAGAGCGTCGTCGTCCCTGACAGCCACTTGGCAGTCACGATATTTTTCGTTTTTTTTTTTATTATTATTTTTATTTTAACCTAGGAATACGTGTCTGACATGTTAGTGACGTCGGATTTGTAACTAACAAGATAAGGATCGCGCGAAGAGTTAGATTTGGAAAAGAGAAGGTTTAAGGTTGCTTTTAATGTTTGTAGCAAGAATGTTGTATCTTTTATGTTTTTTTTGGTTTGGTGATATTATAATTTTATGTGTTTTTTCACTAACGTCATCCAACGTGTAGATATACGATCGATATTATTCATATATTCTTATTTTAAGATAATTTTTACATATCTGATTTTATGGAAACGTCAAATAAGAGGATATTTTAGAATTTCTAATTTTTTTCATACTAGATTTTAGAACAATTTGAAAATCTCCAATTCTACGTTTTGAGGTATCACAAAGTTTAACCAGGGTTACAAATATTTCATTGAATAAGCAGAATATGCAGTCAAGTTTTGGTGTCGATCGGAAATTGGTTAGTTACGATATGTATTTATGACTTGCGGTAGAAATGAAATAAATCCACTATTCGTGTTTTCCGGAAATGAGGTTTTAATGTTTAAACGTGCTTTATGCGTAAAGAAACAACTTGCTAAAATGTTAGATGATGTTTGCTTGTTAAAGTTATACTGTTTTAAGCAGTTTCATTACTTTTATAATAAAAGAACTTTTCATATAAATAGTACGCATATTTTAAAAATAGTAAAATTGCTCTGAATGCATGTTATCCATTGGGCTAAGTTTAATCTACTATTTTTATCACGCAGTTTATGCTTTCAAGATTTAAAAACGATAAAAATCTCAAAATAAAAACATTTTTGACGTAAGACATTAAGTTCCATAAATAAACATAAACCCCAGACAAAAACCAAAATTTAAGTGCATTTTCTTAGTCAAACGAATAATTTTACGCCTGATTGGAGTGTGTGCCATCTCAGTATCTCGAATTATAAATTTAATAAATGTACAATCCAGTAAGAAAAAAAAATCGAATTAAAACTTCCACAGATTCCTTCATTAACATTTGATATTTATATCTTTTGAATTATTTTGAATTCATTGACAAAATTTTTGAACTTCCTTAGAACTATAAAAAAAAATCGTATTTGCGTCATCAATGAAAAAGTTATCTTCAAATTTTATTAATGTTTAGAGCTATAAATTACTCATTCCATAGCGGTAACAGTCCTGAAGACACTAATTATTTATTTTTGTTTTTTTTTCTATTTTTTGAGAAAAGAAACGTGCTATTTATGCTAATGAAAGACGTTATACAAGATAAGAAATACGATAAATATTCTTTTCTAAGTCTATGGTGAAAAAGATTTATTAACTCCTACCTTTTTGATACAGATGTAATGCAGTGATATCACTCTAAGTAGAAATTTATTCTACCAAAAGCGATAAGGGCATTTTTCTATGATATGAAATTTTCCTTTGAGAACGCCGATGCTAGATATTTTCACGGGATTTTTCTTTTGAAAATAAACCTCATGAAAAAAACGTTAGCATTCCAAATGGAAATATATCAGATAAACTTTGAAACGACGCTACTTATAAATCATTAAAAACCATAATTGCCCTCTTCATGTTTTTATAAATTATTCCGGTTATGAATCTATATTTTTATTTTTCAGTAGTTTGCAATATGGCAATTTGAAGTTTTATAAATGCGACCCAAGCCGTCTGTTACTACTGCGGCAGAAATATGGATCATAACTGTTACTACTGTTCAGTTACCGGCTACCGTGCGCCTGTGCATTTCAATATTAAGAAGCATATGCGGTGCAATTAAATTATTATTTATAACTTGTAAATTATTAATATTGACTCGTATTTATAAGTAGTCGTTATATAAATTCTAGTTTATACCATAACGCAAATCCATATCGTGAATTGCATACATTTCTCGTATTGACTCTCAACTTTTTTCGCATTTTAAACACACTAAGCATCTGCAAGCAAAGATACCTTAAAAGAAACAAACAAAAACAAAAACTCTTGCAAAAAAACCTAGTCTTTTAAATTTCATCCCATCAAACAAAAAACGCGAAACAATATAATTCCACGAAAAAGCCCATTACAAAAGCTCCAGTTTCATCGATTTTATAAGCAAACATTTCCCGCGCCGCTCAAAAACCAGCGGCAAATCTCCGTGAGAGCCTCTTTAGAGGGCTTCGGTTTGTTTCGCGTGATAATTGGAAAACGCCGAGAGCACAATGCCACTTCACAGCTATGCCGTTCGTTTTCAGTCCCCGAGCGAGCGCGACTGCATTTAGCACTGCGAGTGCAAGCGGCGCGATTGGATTTTTGCGCGGGTTTTAAAGGAGAATGGAGGTACGACGCCAATCGGGCTGCGCGTCCGGTCTGATGAGCCTGTTGATTTCCGATGCGACGTTGTGTGCTGGATTTTTGATTTTTATGAGTAGAGAGAGAATTTTTTTGGAAGAATTTGAGATTTTTTGTTTGTTTTTGTTATTATTAGATTCTGATTTTTGACTATGAAATGTACAATGTCATGGTTTGTTTTGAATTTTGAAAATTTAATTTTTGCGTATGATATGCTGATGGAAAATGTAGCATAGTTGTAATTATTCGATCGACACAATGCACTTCTTTTATTTTAGATACGCGTACTGCAGAACTAATTCTATAGCATCCAATTTTTTAAATAATCTGCCTTTTGATCTGAATGCCGAATGATCAAAGCAGAATTATTCATAATGATATACAATTTCTAGATTAAAATTTTGATATTTAATAAAATTTAATAAAAAAGAAATATAATTTTTCGTTATTTCAATAAATAATCTATTAATTTTCTATTATTCATACAAATGCTCATACTAAGCTCTTCTTAAGTACAAAATAACAAATTCATTTTTAAACTAACGTTGTTGGCGCTGCTTTAATATTGGAATAAAAAAGTATGAAAATGAAAAAGGAAAAAGAAAATTCAGCTGGCTTAGTGACTATTTGCACAATGTAAATGGAATTTCAGTGATACTTTTTTAAAAATTTTAATATTTGTCTGGTATAAAATTTTTGGACCGCTGTAAAAAACTTTTTCATTTTCACGCTAACTTTCGAATTTCAAAAAAATTGCTCAGCTACGAAGTAATATTATTTCATAAAAAAATCCAGCCGAAAAGTTCATAAATTTACACGATGAAAAAAGCTCTAATACACTTCCACCGAGCGACTAAAAACTCTGATAATAAAACTTTTATCAGAACCCAACAACACCCCTCCCGCTTCAAAAACCAATAAACACCCACAAACCAGCGAAAAAGCTCGCTCGCAGCCACCCACTCTAATCCCCCATCCCAAAAACCAATCTCTGGAAAAACTCTCCTTTATCCATACCCACTCCCTCCTGTACTTTCCCATCCAGCATGTATATATCTCGAATGTCGACGCGCTCCAGGAGTCCCCGATAAATCAACTCCGCCGGTGCGCGCGCCCCAAGCGCATAACCTACGAGCGAGCGGCGCGCGCGAAATGACTTTTTCCTGCTTATTTTTTTATTTTATCTCCGCGTCTGTCTCTGTAAAAGCGAATTGAAAGTCGCGGGAGTTTCGTTAAAGTTTAGCGAGGGGAAAGACTTTTGAGGAGTTGGTTAATGAGGGCTATAAATCGCGGCTGGCTCTGCCTGCACGTATACACTTTGCGGGAGCGCGAAAGTAGTTCCGAGTGGTTGGAAGGCTTTCCTTATTAATTGGTATGGAGGAATTCCGAGTAAGTTATCACTTAATTAAGAGGAGATTATTAAGGAAGGGATTAATTATTGGTTCGGTATTTTATGTGTTTCAGGTAATTTAGGTTTTTTTGAATATTTTTTAAGCACTGTATTTTTAGAATAAATGTTGTAGTTGCAATATTACGTAACCAAGCGGTATATACATTTTATCGACAAACAATTCGAGTCCTTGAGCTAAGTGAGCCACTTTCTACTTTCTCCGCTTCAAGTAGTTTAATCTTCGAAAACTCAGCGAGCCTGTGACGTCCGCGAGTTTCGCAAGTGTGTTATTAAGGTATTGATAAATGTACATGAGTTACATTATTCAATTTGCAAATTCGTACTTAGCAGAACGGTTAACTATTGTTCGCCGAACATCGACATAATTGAATTTAAAGCCGTTAAATTTAGTATCAAACTTTATCTCTCATTCATAAATTATCAAAGCCTGCAACAATTTAATTTCGTGCCCAATGCCGGCAATAATACATTAACGATCGAACCCACGTATATATACCATTTCATTAAAACTTCAACAGTGGTATTTTCGCATAAATTTCCCAACGAATCTTATCAGCCCAGCTTTCAGAGCTGACGATTATTCGGCTTAATAATAAAGCATTACCTGCTGTAAAAACAGTCTTCAGGCCTTTACTTAAGGCCAGTGCTTTGAGCGATAATGAAAGTCCTGTCACTCGGTACTCACGAAACTCAGGCCGTGACCCAAAACAATGGCTACTTGTCGGGGAGAAAAAAAAAATATTTTCGCTGTGTGTGTACGGAACCCCCGTACCTAAAAGTTTAGCCTCGCGTTATACGTGCTGTTTAAATGCAAGATACAATCTTCGTCCGTGAGTTAATTTCTTTTCTTTTCGGGCTCTATTCGTCAAGCCGGCATCCTGTTTGCGTTAGTAGAATTAGCTTGAGGTGAGCGTAGTGTTTGTGTACTATTTGTATGTACTATTTGAATACTGTAGTCTATTAAGTGGGTGTCAGAGAGGTGGAGATTTTAACGTTGTGACATTTTGTGACATCTCATTTCAGTCCGTGTGTAAAGCGTAAACTGACACATAAATGGCCGGCTAAACGATAAATCTGTAATTGGTACGCGACATCCTCTTAATGGATTAAACGGAATAATGGTTAAAAGCGAGTTGTTATTGTAAAATCACTTTTTATTGTCACCGCTTGCGTAAAAAGCCACTTGACTATAAAACCGACTTCCAACCGCAGTCTTAATCGAAAATTATTTTTACACCCGGACGACCTTAGATTCCAAACGAGCGTTAAAAAACCTTCACCTACCCACACTCTCCAACCATCATCGTCCCTAAAACCACCAACCATCTTACATCAGAAATCCAAAATCCATGACGTCAACTCCTGAGACATCCCTACCCTCTCCTTAAAAAAAAATAAAAACCTCCGAGGCAATCACGAGGACGATTCGTCTTGTCACAAGCACTGCAGAAAAGTAAAGAGATAGAGAAGCTCGCGCGCTGGCTGTGATTCATGCGGTTAAACGCCGCTGAATATTCAAGGCGTGCATGTGTGTGTGGGCTCACGGTTTATGCATAAAGGACGAGCCGAGCGCTTGCGAGCGTTATCGTAGTTTTCTATATAGACGGCCGCGAGTCTCTCTGGCGCCGGTCCCCTGCGAGCCATCGGGAACGTTTAGCTTGATATGCATGAGAGATGAGAGAGATGAGGGAGAAAGAGAGGTATATAGCGTGCAGGTAGTATTCGCGGGCGCGTTTATATTTCGAGCTTGACGGTTTGTGTCTGGTTATTGGATTAATTTCGACGCTCGAGGGTGGATTGTCGCGGGGTTCGTGGAGCTCGTTTAATTAAAATATCATTGATTTTGTTTGTTTTGTGGTTTTAGAAATGAGAGGAGTAATAAGAAAAATCTTTTTATGTAGAAAATTTACCATATTCTGAGCAGAATTACTGGTCAACAAACGTTAAAATGACACTTACATAGAAATTCTGTTCAAAGCATTTTAGGTGTATGTTAATTTAACTTTTATTAACCAGAAATTCTGCCCAGAATATGGTTAATTTTCTACCAGAGATGTGAAAGTAAAAAACGTTTCTAAAACTACTTAATATATACTCTCAATTTGACGAAAAAAACCACATATGCATAAAATAATTACCCACACTACATGGGCAACCAGCAAAAATCCGTCCTCGCTAAAAGCCCCAGAAAAAAAGCTCACGCATTCATCTCCCTCGCACCAGCCAGCGCTGAATTAGCCCGGGAGCCCGCTTACACTTCATTAAACTAAAACCTTTCCAACCCAAGACCGCTGAATAAATCCCCACCACTTACAGCCAGCGCTCAAATGAAATAAAACTTATCCGGAATATAGGACAGCGCGAGATACAGCCGCATCAACGCGCTTTGCTTTAAACAGCCGGGCTCGCTCTCTCGAGAAGCGCGGCAATAAAGCTCGGAGCTTGCGGCGTGGGCAGTAATAAAGTGAGTTTTGCAATCGGCGCCGGAGAAACGGCTCCCGGCTCTATCTCTCTCTGCTTTGATTTCGACGTTAAATTCACGCTCGGCGTAACAAACAATACGCGTCTTCGCGGAATTTTAGCGGGGTTGCTTTTGCGCATGTTTGCGAAAGCATAGCAGTGAAAAGGGAGCTGGCGATGACAGGTATATATGACGCGCTGCGGGAGAGTATCGCGCATAGTTAGGCAATTTTTCGATTCTTTCTTATACACTGTTTCTTTAGTCTGTGGAATGATTCGCACGCTTAGCCGGGATTTCGCACGAAAACGCAATTTTCCCAAGCACCGATGTATATATACGAGGGTGCGCTGGAGTCGTGAGAAAGAATAGGTATAGGATTGGTTTAACGTCACGTTTCGAGGACAGGATTTTCTTGCGGTCCAGGCGCGTGGCGCTTATATAAGGGCGAGCTATTTTCGGATAAACTGGAAGCCGCCGGGTGTATGGCTGTCCGGGCAATTAATCTTTACGGAGTGCGAGTCGGACGATAAAGTGGATGGACCGATATATCTGGGTAATTAGTGACAAGAATGCTTGACGTCACTCTGGAAGTTTACTTGCTGAGGGCTATTTGCTAGTTGTATCCTGATATATAGGTCGCTGGAAGCTTATGGCGATTTAAAGATAGGGATCTGAGAGTGTAGAAGTTAAAGGCAAAATAGAATTTTGCAATTGGCTCTCTACCTATTCCAAAGAGAAGAATTTAAACTTCATTTCGCCAAGAGAAGCTTAAAACCTTCTACAAAAAATAAATCATTCATCGGAAAATAGAGCTTCCCACCAAAAGCATCTCCAAACCCCAGCTCTCAATCTACACAACCACTTGAATTCCGCGTAAAAAGGCACTCAACCTCGCAGCATCATCACCACTCTGAATCGTCCTCTCCCTCCTTCCCTCACTTCTCTCTCGCCTTGCAATATGACATCAGCTCCAGCTCCGACAATCGATTCGCTCTGCGCATATATATATACACAGCCACAGAGCTCGCCGTAAGCGAACTCCATACCTCCGAGGCGGGGGCGTGTTTATGTGCACTCCGCGTTTCTCGATCGTCCGAGCGAGCGCGGGGAATCACTTTTGCAGAAGGGAAAGAGCGGGACTTTTTGCGCTCTCGCTTCCTTTTATCTTGCCGCGATCGGCCGGAGATAAGTCGCCGGTGGATTACTATAATTTCTGCTCTATGCAAACGCTTGGCTTTTTTTTTGCAAGGAGGGGGATTATTCCTCTTTGCGGACGACCGCCGCCGGGATTCGATTTTCTCGGAGGTTTCTGCTTGGGAGAGCGCGCGGAGATGTTATTGCTTTGGTCTGCCTGAGTCGTGTGGGATTTTTTAAAGGGATTTTTCTTTGCGGAATGAAAAGTTTACGATTTTTCTTGTGAAATTTACTTTATTATCTTGTGTTGTTTCGTATAAAGTGATTTTTTCGATTTTTCCTGTCTGTTGCAGCTTTACTGTCCAGTTTTGCGATATTTCCAAAGATTCTTCTCTCAGTGTATATAAAATTAAACAATATTATACTAAATCTGATTAACAGGTAGTTCAGCTAAAAAATGTATAGCTCGTATTTTTTTCCTTTGAGAGGTAAAATAATTAACTTTTACGTTAATGCTACGGCTTCTTTCTTTTTCTCTTGAGATCTTCAGAGGAACTTAATATTTTTCCGAGCTAATGGAAGCTTCATGAAGCAATTTGCTTTTTCTAAGTGCTCGGCGATTTATTTGCTTTCAACGGATATCTCAGAAAAAGACTTGCTACGTTTAACTTTTTTTTCATTAACTTGTACTTTTTTCATAAAATATACGTCTTTAATATTAAGCATGTAAATAACAAGAATCTGTAATTTTTGTTATTATTTTTAATAAAAGCGAGGAAAGAATCAAGTCTTCCTGTTAGTTACATTTTATTTAAGAATAATTATCTTAAAATGTAGAATTATTGAATTACTGTTGAAAATAAAGTAAAAATGAATTTTAAGTGCAGAATAAATTGTATAACTGATTTTTTATTTTTTTACTGACGACCTACTTCGAAAATCGTTATGGTAATAAGCAACTCAAAACTTGTTTTTATTTTCTATGATAAAATTTTAAGTGCATAATCAAATCAAATTATTTACTATACAATATTTAAAAAAAGTAAAAATGAAACTATTGTCATTGCATATTAATGAAACAAGCGATATTAAATTTTGTATTCAATTAAATAAGTATAGACGAGAAATTCGATGAGATTTCCGCATAAATTTTATTAAAAAGTTCAATATTATCTTTACCGTGATAAATATTTAATTTAGCCATTTATGTACATAATACTATAAGCTTTAATCATATTTAAAAGCCACAATTAAATGATCCATCTAACGACTACCGAACCATCATGCTTGCACGAGCGTAAGATAATCATAAAGCTGATTAAATTTTGGTTAAATTACGGCCTCCACCATCAATAGAAATGTTAAATAATTGCAGTTTCTTCTTACCCACATAAACGCCTACATTCATAACTCGAAATAACTCGCTTCTCAACTCAGCATCAATATAGAAATTAATCACAACTCATCCCGCAAATAATTTAAACTTTCCACCACTTCCAAAACTCTTCCAACCAATACCTCGCGGTCCCCAATCCATCTCCGGGCGGCAAAACAAACAAGCTAATCCTATACACCAACGCAGCCGCGAAAATCAACAGCCATACGTCTGTAAACGAGGCTGCGGCAGCGGCGGCAAAACAAACGGCACTTTACATTTCCAGGCCGCGCAGAAATCGAGCCTGGCAAAGCGCAGCGGATATTATAAGCTTGCAAGCTCGACCGATATTCGAGCTTGCAAGCGCCGGCGCGATGCCTAAATCGCCAGAGACGAAACTGAGGCGCGGCCGCAATTATATCCAATCGGGCGCGTCGAGATGTTAAAGCCGTTATAGTGCAGGCGGTTGTGATTTATCTGGGTATGGATGAAGAGAGATGGGGTGTAATTAAGGGATTTGGGTGGTCTTTGATTGGGATGTTTTATGGAGTTTTAGGAGAGGGGGTTGGGTGTGTTGTGGAAGTTTTTTTGGGCGATTTAAAGACCGGTTGCAAATGAAAAGTTAAGATGAATGATTCGAATAAAATTTTATAGAAAATTTGTGAATTTTATGTACGTATTTTTTAATGTGAAAACTCTTTTTGAAATGTACTTTGTATCGTTGATTGAAATTAAAAAATTTGTATTGAAATATTATTTTAATCAATAAATTAATTTATTTATATTTTCAAAATATCGAAATTCAATTAATTTTAATTTTTCACAGGAGATTTTAAGTACACAGGTAGTTTTCATTAAACTTTATTCAAAAGTATAACAAAGAAAATATTTTTCAATTTAATTTAATTAAATAATTAATTTTACGTTCTCCAAACAGCAAGAGAGTAAACCTAAAAATTTCTTCTACATATCCCTCAACAAAAACAACCGGCATCTAACAAATAAAGCAGCTACAATACAAAATACCTTCTAAAAACACGCCCCCAAAAGCTTTAAAAATTTACTCCTACATTCAATCCCGTAATTTAATTAAACCGTCCGCCTCTATTTTGTCACCTGACCTTTTATCGATCCCATCATACACACGCGATTAGTCGCTCACACCTAGCCAGCTCAAAGCCAACTGTAACAAATTAGCCTTCCGAACTTTACAACCCTAGACTATACAGGTATCGTTTAACGTTATAGTTTTACAACAATTTCATCGAAACGAGAAAAGCCGCTACACGGGCGCTTCCATGAAAATCAGCGAATATGTACCTACGCGCTGTTACACTCGCCGGGGGGGAGCGCAAGGTCTATTGATTTTCACGCCCTGCTCTCGGTTTTGCGCGATTCCTGCCGGCGCGTTATTCGCCAGAGAACAGAGGGAAAGGCTGGTACAGGGTTAGGTATATAGGTGTCGGCTTGGCGGATATTCGCTGCAGAAATTAGAATGCGAGAGTTGGCTTTTTGCGCTTTTTATGTGGCTGTGTCAGCCGTCCGTGCGATATGAGTTCGGGTTTTATTGGATATAGTGTTTAAGGGGGTAATTAAGGACTGATTGGAAGTGAGACGAAGTCGGTTGTGTACTTTTAAAGGAGATGTGTTTGATGTTTAGTCAAATTTACGGATTGGAAATATACGGCCAAGTTAACGAGCCAAGTTCTTTGGAAAGTTTATTAGTATGTGAACGTTCCGGAAGACTAACATCTCCCCTTTCAAAACTTTGACACAAATTAGGTATAACTTACATGTAAAAATAGTTTAAAAACTTTAAACAACGAATCTCCCGATAAATCAAATTACCAAAGTATTATTTTACGTCCACATTAAACCTCGGCCATAAAAACAAAAACTCAACATTCTGCGGTACTTTAAAAAACACGCGGAGAAAACATAATGAATAATAACGAGACTCCTTTACTCCTCGTAAAAGAAGTAATCTCATCAAACATTCGCCTATGCGTAATAACAAGCTTCATACTACAGTGTATATAAAGCTAAAGGATTCTAAGGTAGCCAATGAATTTGCTAATATGCGCCGGCACACTATCTTAGCCGTTACGCAGCCAGGCATATACCCAGCTTAATGAAATACCTTTGACGGCTGGATGTCTAAGAGTAAACTAACGCACCGCCTATATTTGTTTTAATTGCTTTGAATACACGGCATAACGCGGCCCGGTAAAATAGTCTAAGCGCGGGCCGCCGTGGATTAGTGTTGAGATGTATTTTTGAAAAGCAAAAGGCGTGTCGGGCTTTAATTTAATATTGCCGGACTTGACGTTTTCATTTGAATTAAGCCGACCGAATCCATTATGAGCCGGGCGAACGGCTGTAATTAAAATTGAATTATACTTCTCCACGCTTGCCAGTTTCGCGTTGTCATTTTATAAGTTGTGTAATTTCGTTTTATGAATTAAAGCGTCATTTTTGGTAATTTGGATTAATTAGGCTGGGTGGATTTGAATGATTTTGTGCGACAGTGAGTTGTAAAAGGACGTAGGCTGCACCAGAAATGTGTTATCTTGTCAGTAATGAAATTCGAACGGTGCTAAATATAACTCGTGTAGATAATCAGGAAAAACTAGAATAGACATTTTAATACAATCGGCGACTACATTATCAGACACATACTTCAAGTAAAAGTTTTCTTTCGATCGAACGGTAATGAACCTGCTGGCTTACACGACTTCTGCATTAATCCAAAAAATCCAGTCATTAAAAAGAAAAAAACACGTCTGCAAACAAATGAAAACCTCTACCAGTAGTTCTCATCCCTCTCTCATCAACCCACCCACCTGCAAAAATCACGACCCCACCACACTAATACACACCCCATGTTGAAAAAAGAAAAAAGAATCGTTCCGCGCTCGCATTAATCGGAAGCGTCGACGACAATTGGGTCAGCCTCCCCTCGCGCTCCCGCAACATAGCGAAGCATTCCACGTGGGTCAGATTCTGCGCAACTGCTTCCTCAAGCTCGATGGGAAAGATAGAGCACGTAGAGGGAATATTTGTACGTGCGACTGATAGCAGGATCGCTAATGTGTGGCTGTGAGCTTTGGAGAGGATCGTCGCAAGTTTGTAATTGCTTTTCATAGTCAGCTTGCGCGGATGGCGAAGGAGAGATCCTGAGGGCGGATAAGGATTGGGATGCTTGGGTTTTGGTGAGTGTGAAATGAGGGTGGAGAGTTGCTAAGTTGGAGAGTCGTTGTGTTGGGTTTGGAGATTGTTTGGGATGCGTGGGGGATGAGGTTTCTTGGGAGGATTGGAATGCGAGAGTGGTTTTGATGACTGGAAGGATTGGACGTTTGTCTATCTTATTTAGTTATTTAAGGCAATATTAGTCTGAGGTAGAAGATCGTATAAATACCAAGATTCAAAACGAACTCCTACATTATGTTAAAAATAGAAATACGAAATGAGTAAACATATACATATTTATTTAATCCTTGTTCGACAACACGGAATTTTTCATAAAGTAAATTCAAACCGTCACTTCCTGAAAAATTGTCAAACATATTTCCTCAAAAACGCGATGTACTTTTACATGCCAGACCTCACTTCTCAACGTCACTCAATTTTCATGCAAATTCCCACCTACTTTACATTCTGATCGATTTCGTAATCTACCGGGACCGAAATTTTACATCGTAATCTCGATCCAAACTTTAATCACGCAAAAAGATGCTTCCCTCGCGATAAATCACCTTTGCAGAAAATATTTTCAATAACCAGCCAAAGTAACTTCCAAGAAGCATCAGCCGTCCCCACTTATTTCTCCAACGCACACACATTTAAATACACTGCACGCAAATCGGCACAGCCAACCCATAATAACATCATTACCATCCAGCCATCCCCTCCAATTACCCCCGCTCTAAACTACACCCATCTAATTAACCACTCGTCATTTTCCAGAAGCCAAAAAAGAAAAACCAACCCAGCTCCCCCTATCAGAGCAGCAGATCGATCGGAATTTCGCACGCGCGCAATAAGCTTCGATTGCTCTGTTTTTTTATACATTCCCGGGCGGCTCTCCGCGCCGATCCAATTACGCTAGCCGGCCCCGCCGAGGGATATAGCTAGAGTTTCCATCCGCATTATCGCAAGCTGTGATAAGTAGGAGTAGTAATTCGAGCGCGCGGGTTATATGCAGTCCTGGCTGAGTAGAGCGAGACGACGACGATCGAATGGCTGTTAATGAGGCTCTGCTTTCAGAAAACGTCTTGGCTTACCGGACCGGCCGGGCAGGTGAAATTGAGGATCTGGAGAAATTTGTTTAGCGGGTTGATGGATTTTTTGGTTTTTGAGCTGGGTTGTTGGGGTTTAATTACGGGTTATTAATGGTTATGGCGCTGGTGATTTTGGGTTATTTCTGGGATGAATACCGGTTGGGATAATGGCGGTTATTTGCGAACGAGAGTTGTTTAAATAATAAGAATTAAAGTTTATTAGCGGTGGTTAGACAGTATAATAAAGGTGCATTTATCTAGCCATTATAGCTTCTGGTTGAATTACGATCAAAAACTCGTTAGTCCGATCTTTTGTCCAGGCGTAATTTGTATACTTTATTGTTATGTTAATCGCCACATAAATACTTTACGAAATCACTGCAATTTTTTTTCTATTTCATTATTTATACAACTAATTCCGATGCAGGTGATTCACGTTAATTATTTTTTTTTTCAGATGGGCTTATCCAGAAGTCTCTCCGTTTTATTTATAGTGTGCTTTATCGCACTAATAGCCGTGGAAAATGCCGAGGCGTGTTCGTGCTTTTACACGCATCCGCAAACGCAGTTTTGCAACTCGGATTTTGGTAAGGATTTTAAAGTTTGTTAACAAGAGAGAATATTTTATTATTTTTAAAAGGTTTTTGAAAGTGTTTTAAAATACGTTTTTACCGATGTATCGGATATTGAATCTCGTTTTTTTAATCGACACGCGATGCATTGCCGTCAACGTTAAAAAAAGACTCGGAATTTCTAGTTTGATAATTATGTTAATTTGTCTGTTAACTGCATTACAATGAAGTAACAATTTAAAAGATTTATTTTTATTCGTCCTAACTCTAAATGTTTGCATGAGAGAATGTTTGAATTTGTGATTCGGCAAACATCATTTATGAAAATACTTTATGACTTACTCAAACACGTGAATTCATGACTAAAAAAGTTTTATTGAAGTACATTTGTCAAATTAGTCATAATAATATATATTTTAATATTTAAACCGTAACTATAAAACGTTAATTATATTTTAAGATTTTACAGAAACATTATACAATGATTAAACTTTTTAATATATTTGAAGAATATGTTTGATGTATAAAAAGCTATAATTATTTTTTCGTTTTAATTAAAAATCGTGTTTTTCTTTTTAGTTATCGTCATCAAAGTAAAAGAGAGGATTCCATTAGAGCATGAAACTGCTTATAAAGTGAAGATAAACAGAAAGTTCAAGGTAAGTTTCAAATCTTAAATGTAACCATATTTTCAAAGGAGTAGCACTTAGGGTGATGTGAAACCCCCCTTATTATCAAAAATAGACAGACTCATTTTTTTGTATTTAAATTTTCAATTTTTCAAAAACTTCTCATATCATCAATATAATGGAGAAAAATTTCTTAATAACGACATGTTTTTGAAAAATTGAAAATAAAATAAAAAAAAGTTCTTATCAAATACTCGATAATAAGAAGGATTCTAAAACTTGTGTAAATTAATTATTAAGCTGTGTAATACAAAAAAATCATCTTTTATCGGTTATTACAAATGAAATAAAAATAATCAACGTAATGATGATTTTTCGAAAATACTAATAATAATTGAATGTTTACAAAACAACACTTAGAGATGAAGAATAAATTCTGTAAATAAAGGTAGCTTAATTGTAATTCTATGTGCATAATCTTCATCGCGTTACTCCTTGACAATCCATCATCTATCGGTGTCTACCTTTTTATTTTTCAACAACACACGCACAAATAAACTATATGAATGTAAACATCAATCTTAGCAACCCGTTTATTTGCATGAGAAAGACATGCATCATCTAAGTACTTGATTTGTCCGATACAAAATAATTAAATATTTTTATGCAATACCTCTACGACCTCTACTTCTATAAACGACCTATCTTAAAACAGTTCATATTACAATCACTTGCTCCGATTCTCCTATACACTAACTCTTCAAACCGACCCGACATCATAAAAAATCATCCTCTTTCCATTTCCAGTTATCGAACGACAGCTACAACGAGTACCTATACGGCGGTCTCCTGTACACAGCCAGCATGGACTCGATGTGCGGCGTCACTTTGAACGTAGGTGAGACCTACGTGGTCAGCGGACGTGTTTACGAGGGCAAGCCCAGGCTGAGCCTCTGCAATCTCTGGATGCGCTGGGCAGAGGTGACCAAGCGCCAGCGCAAAGGCTTCAAGGGTCTCTACGCTAAGGGCTGCATGTGTGAAGTGAGTTTTGAGTTATTGTACCTTTTGTTGTTTTGGATTTTTTTTTAAATTTTGTTATACGTGATGCTTTTGAAATGTCTCGGGTGTGTTCGGTATTGAATAATGATCGAGAATGCATATTTTTCATCGGATGAGCTAGTCATGGTGGTACTTTAGTACAATGGAATTCTTCGGCGAATGTTGGATGGATCGAAGTTTTGACAAGTCAGCGCCTAAGCATTCGCTTCTAATGACGCGTTTCCTGTATATTGTCGGTGAAATGTTTATTAAAAATATGCGAAGAATTGCAATAATTTTAGAATTTCAGAATTTTCTTTTAATTTTTGCAAGAGTATTATTGAAAATTAATTCTGTCCAAAATCTTTTAAACTTTACGAACATAAAACTACGTGCATATAACGTTAGAGCATCCTTAAAAACAAACAATCTCAAGAACCGTTGAGTCAAGCATAAAACTCGCAAAGCACGACGATAAAACATCATTACCTCTTCCTCATCACGCACGTTACAGTGAAAGAACCAATTAAAAAAGCATTCAACACGCACTCCGCTCCCGAGCGCTTCTTTAATTATCGCTCCCGCGAATTCAAATTACCAATGCTCCCAGTTATAAAGTTTCTTTGCCCAACGCAATTAAAAAAAAAAAAAAAATATTGAATTCCGTCTGCTCGCAGGTCAGCTACACGGCGTTCGAACGCAAGGGCGAGGCACTCCATCGTGCCAACGGCCGGCTCTGCCCGTGGGAGGGCCAGCCCGGGCCAACGGACTGTCAGGAGAAACACGGAATTTGCGTGTCGAACCAGGGCAGATGCTTCTGGATGCCATCGAGGCCCTACGACCAGTGCATCAGGGAACACCACCAGGGCCGGCTTATGCATCAGAGGCCGCGCAGCGAGCTGCCTTAGGGTTAGGATTAGTAGAGACTTTTTTTATGTGTAGGGTATGCGTACGTGGAAGGCACTTTGCGAGAATGGGGAGGTTGAATGTAGAGCGCGCGTGAATGGTTTATCGACGCACTGCTTTATCGGCGGAGGTTTGGGTGTAAAATTATACTTGAAGAAATGTTTAAAGTTCATTTGAGCGCTGCGTATATTAATGCCCTGTAATTAGTCGAATTGATTTACCAGAGCTTACGATATCCGTAAATAAAGTTTCGTTGAGAAGTGATATAAGCTATATGAAGTGGTAGAAGCATAAAGTAAATTTATGTCAAGATTGCCTTTATGGCATGAGTGTAAGCTTGCGTATAAAATCTCAATTTTTATAAAGTCCGGTTTCGTCTTACACATACATATAATTTTATACATATAACTTTAATGACTTGTGTCGATAAAGTAGTGCTGTGACGAGAATAAAATGTCCATAAATGTATGAGAGATAAAGGCGTGACGTGAGGGAATTTTATATAGTTAAAAATTATGCGTATTTTTTCCGTACTTTGCCAAATTCTTGTATATTTGAGTCCACATGTTATTCCACAGATTATAAAACGAAATCTGTATAAAATTTAACGTAAATTTTTTGTAGTTTTCAAGTTCATTTTACAGACAAATTTTATGCAAATATTCCGTAAGCTACTGACGAATTAAAACATTTTTCGTAGTACAAACATACTTCAAATGCAAATATTGTGTTATTTATTCTACGTAAAATTTACTTCAGTTATGGCAATTTATGGAAAATTTCAAAATTCATTATTTCAAATGTTGGCTTATAAAATCAGTAAGAAAATATTTTCTCATTTGATTTTTTACACTTCTTATTGTAATGCATAAGCAATAAGATGTAAGATTGTAAATCGTGAAAGTATTTATTTTTATTTATGAATGACTTGTAGTGCCTTCTAAGATTAACTATTCGTGGTTGCCGTTGTTGACAAAAATGTTGTTTATATAGGGACTGAATCTTTAGGATACGATTGTGAAGTATTTTTGTAACTAATCAATTCTATATTCTAGAATGCGTTTTTCACGTGAATTACTCATTATAACTTTAAATACAAAAATGTATTAGAATTATTCTATTCTTTTTGCCATTTAAAATAATTGAAATTTTTTCACTGGAGTAATTCACATTCTAATGCGCTGAGCGTATTTGTATAAGATTAAGACTGTAGCACGTAGATTAATGTGAATGTATTAATATATTTATTGCTATTTAAAATCTATTTAGAAAGTATACTCATATTCAGATAATTGCCAAAATATTGATTTAATTCAAATTTAATTCAAATAAAATTTATTAAAAATTCATAAATTAGCAGCCATTGGCTTGTCCGTATTAAAGAAATTATATTTATTTATTTATAATATCATGCATTTAGTAACGTTAAAAAGAAAATCATTTTGAATTATCATAAATTTCTAAAAATGCATTAAGTTCAAATATTGAAGTCATGGCGAAATGTAAATAAACATTTATTATTTAATAAAAATTTTATTCTGCTTTCCATAATCATAAATAAGAATATTATCACTTAATATAAATAATATAATTATCCAGAACAAAAAATTCAATTAATATTAAAATACAAAATCCACAATAGTGATTCTTTGAAAACTCAAATTTTTCACGTGTTTTTCACTCTTATCTCTTCAATAAATTAAATAAACAACATGTTCAAACAAAATAATGTAATCTAAAATTGTTAAGACTGAAAAATTCTGCAATTAGTTAACTCAAATCGAATATAACTAACTGATTCTCCTTCCGCAATAAAGCAATGAACTACATTGCTTAAACGGTCAATACACTGTAAAGCAATGAAAATTGATCTAAATCTCGATCGTAAGCGAGCAGAATTCTATACGTCCGCGAATTTCCCCATCTATATTTGCGTAAAGTGGTTAACATCAATCGTCTGTACGTGAATTCGCTCATAAATCACTCGCTCGTCGTTATTACAGAC
Organism: Eupelmus urozonus; assembly: GCA_900480035.1. NCBI lineage: Eukaryota > Metazoa > Arthropoda > Insecta > Hymenoptera > Eupelmidae > Eupelmus > Eupelmus urozonus. The sequence continues at coordinate 48,894 of UELX01000811.1, forward strand.
GTGCTTCTCGTTTTACGAAACGAGATCGACTTTGCATGAAATCACGCGTGTCGAATCGCGATGGGCGAGTGGCTTGGTTGCCTTATTGTTTCGAGTGGCTTGGTTAGCTGAAATTCAGCGAGAGATACCTGTTGGATGTAGCGATATAAACGTTTAAATGCGGACATTTTTCGATAGAACTTGTATTAGTAGAGATTGCGTTTCGAGAAATTGTTGAAAGTAATTGAAATTTTTTTTTTTTTATTTATTATGAGATCAAAAAGGTGGAAAAATATGAAACTGTTATGATTTGAACAATATATTTAACACGGCTATTTATTGCAAGCGTATAAACGTATAATTATTTGTTTATTAAAAAATATTTACAAGGAAATATACAACGAATTATTGAAATAAGTTGAATATTCTTATTTTATGTTTGGAGAAAAACGAAAATTTAATATAAATGACTGTAATATATTAATTTGCGTCATTACTCAACTTTCCACGCATATAAGTATTAAGTATATACGCTATTAAATATTTATAAACTTTAATTTAATGTACGTTTGAATGTATTAAATGTGTCACTATAATGTGAATAGTATTAGTTACCAATTTTATGAAATAAAAGAAAATTAGAAAGAAATCGTTAGTGTTTTTGATTTTTTCATAGCACTAGTATTTGTTTACACCAAACAAATGCGTTTAAATGATTAAGGTAACTATATCTGTTTCATATTGAAACAGATATTTTTGACTTTGTGGTCAAAGGAACGACAAACTTGACACAACTTATTACAGATTTTGACCATTTCTTTTCAGAATAAATAAACTAATGGACAGCAGTTTTGTAGCCACTATTAAAAGTTTATTTCATATTTTGACTAAATTATTTTAATCAGAAATAAACTTCAGCGTTAAAAATTTGTTTATCTGTAAATTAATAGTTCAAGATCATTTTGGCAAAAAATTTCACCTACACACTCCCCCCATCCAACAACTAAATCTTCCAAACCCAAAAAAAACATCAAAACGCTAAAACTCACCATTTCACGATGGTTGGGATAGTAGGTCTGCTCGATCAGCGGGAATCCGTCCTTGCCGAGGCGACGCTGCAGTCCGAGAAGATGAGCGAAGACCCACGGCTTGTCCTTCAATTCGGAAGAAAAAATAAAAAGAGCGATAAAACACACGAGCACAGGCTCCCGTCGTCATTGGCATTAACGATCGGCAGTAATAAGCACGCTCGCAGCCAGACGAAAAACGCAAGAGTGTATGTATGCGTTGAGAAAATGCGTATATGCGTGTATACCTGGAAGTTGTAAATCGCCTGGAGATTGTTGACGCTGGGTATGCCGCCGTACATGAGGCCGAGCAGCAGGTTTTTGTAGTCCTCGCTGGCGTCCCGCAAATTCTGGCGAACCAGCACGAAGTCCGGCTTGAAGGACCTGGAGGACAGATGGCCGAGTTGCGTGCGTGAATTTTTTTAGGCTGATTTAAGGTGCGAGAGAGTTTTCAGAGAGTTGGGAGTGGAGAGTGGATCTGTGGTTTGTTGAGAGAATCAAATAAGTTACGTTTTCGGGGTTTCGAGAAATTGAGATTTTTATGCTTAAATTTGTGTTTCCGGTCAGAGGAAATGTAATGAAATCTATTACTTGGCTAATTCATTGTGGACTAAATACCAATATTTATAATTGTATTCGTAACTTTAAAATATGTGTTAGTTATAGAGTTATTTGAAAAGTTTGGTAATTGGGTCACATTGAACATAAGCTTTTGTACGTTTATTATTATAAATTTCATTGAATTACTAAGGAAAATGTCATAAAAAGCAATTGTTACCCCGAAATATTAGTGATTAATGAAATTGAATATTTAATTTTAATCACTTTATTATTTGATTCTGAAATGACTGCCGTATTTCGTATTTATCATTTATATTCTGACGCTCCTCATTATCATCAAAGAAGTCCAGTTTTCGAGATAATTCGTGAATGATAAAATGGTTTTGTATTGAAATGGATAGCCAAAATTAGGAGAAAAGAAATTAAATACAATGAAATTTTAATTATTTACTTATACAAAATCAGAGATTCACTTTACTGAAGCGATAGCATTAATTTCGTATTGAAACATTTTATAAAGAAATTGGAAAAATGGTGCAATAATAAAAAAAGCACTCATCTCTTTTTGGTACTCTTTTGAAATACTACTAACTCTCTTGAAATACTACTATTTGACAGATATTTTATAACTTGCAGTTACATTTTCGATTAATCATTATAAAATCAAAATTTTGATTATTTGAAAGCAAGTACTGCGCGGCAGTAAAATAAAGGCAAATAAACATCGCAATATTCCCTCACTAAAAAAAATCATAGATGCCAATCCCACCCAACTCCAACAAAAACACAAACATAAAAAAAAACAATACACACCTGATGACTTTGGTCCCATTGCGAAAAACGGCCATGGAAACGGTGGTGCCCTGCTCGCTGTTAGCCGTAATCGAGAGCTCGCGGAATTCGGCCTGCTCGACTCTAATCTCATAGTCGCCGTGAAGTCTTCGACCCCGGAAGTACTTGCTCCAGTCGGTGTTCTGGTCGTCGATCACCAGGAGCGTAAAACCGCGCTCCTTGCCGCCGAAGCCCTGGCCCCGCGTCGCACCCGACACTGCAGCTCCCAAGATCGAGGCGCCCTATTGTCGTTTTAAAAGTAGATAGAGAAAATTATTTTATGAGTTTTTGGGTGATTGAGTGGGGTTGTGGGTGTTAGGTCGAGGCTGCGAATGGGCTTGCGAAGAGAAAAGTTGTTGCGGTCTTTTCGCTTGAAGGAAGTTATGGCTTTTATTATTAGTGGCGTTTAGGTCGTGGCGAGATCTTTGGTGGATACAGAATTTTCGTTTTATTTGAAATTACATAAAAAAATGTTTGATGTTTTAGACAGTAGCTTTATTTTGTTAGCCAGATATCATCAATTACACGTGCATTTTAATTTTAAGGATATAGTTTGACTTTATACCACAAAACGCGAATATTTTAAATAAAATTACACTTCTCAATTTTTCAAAAATAGAACTTGTAATGTATTGTATAAATTAATTTAAAAATTTAGTATCTTTGTTCTCCTGGATTAAACTTCCTTGAGTTTGTAGCCAGCTTCGGAATAGATTTATATAAAATCAATACCCAGCAAGAAACCTTACGATTTGGAAACGGTTCCCAATCAGAAACTGGCCAACAACTATTAAATACTGTAAATAGTTAATTTAAGACATTTATTAAATTAAACCATAATTTTAACAAAAGTAAGTCTAAATAAAGTTTTTTGTAATAACATATCAAGAATTTTTTACATTGCATACGTATTTCGTTAATTATAAACTCATTACTTAAAATACAACAATTAATATCAATAATCCTACTAAAAATGATATCAAATTTATATGGAATTTTGTGAAACATTGATATAATTTTCAGTAGAAAAGCTATAGTACCTATGATTATTATACAAATAAATATTTATTTAGATTGATCTTAGGTTTATCTCTTGCTTTTAACTAAATACTAATTAAAAATTCTTTTAAAAAATTAGACAAAGTCTATCTTACTACTTGACTTAGCTGGCTTATTTTCTTATAAAGTTATTTTGTAATTAAAAGATTAAATTGTTAGAGAACTATAATCATCTACACGAATATTCAATTATTCTCCTAATGGAAAATCTAGACTTTGCGGATCATCTTAACAACTGAACTGCGGGTCTTAATATCACAATTATTATTATAAACTATTTTCAATAATATTCACAAAAACGAATGGAATTACGGTTTTAACCAAATTGAAAAAGACGTTTTATTATCTATTTCTTCTTTTTACTTCAAATTTAGTAAAATTTGATTATCAATTTTTTAAATATACTGCTCAGCTTTCAAATGCAATAAATTTACATAACAACTAAGTCATAAGCAAAGCGCAAGGGAAATATAAGCAGCGTATATAACTATAGTTGCTTGAATTCCTGCGAGAGACAGCTCTTTCGAGTTTGTGTAGTAGGCACATGGCATCTGCCAAGGCGGCAGACACGCTATCCTCTGGAACTCTTGATTCGATAAGAAACTTTTCTTGTCTTCCCTTCTTTTCTGATTTAACGAATTACGGCGGAACTTTGATTCGTACTCTCTAAAATGTATTTTAGCCGATCTTTGAAGAAGGATTTTTCAAAATACTTTTTGGACTTTGTAATATTAAAATAGAATTGAATATTTTGTTCTTATTATTATTTATGTCTCAAATATTCATTATAGAAAAATTGTAACTATATCGAATGTTTTGACCGCGAAAAACTGCAAAAATACTTTTTATTAAAAACCATACACCTATTATACGAATTTACAAAATAAATACACATATTATTAGCTTTAATGAATAATTTTTATTTAATTAATTAATATTGATCATTGATACAATATTTTATGCATTATAAAAATTATAATTGGTCATTCGGAATAATTTATAAATACATTTTTCATGATTAATTAAGTATAAAAGTAAACTAATTAAGATTTTATGTATCAATAAAACATCTTTTATGTTCAAAAAAACATTAGACTTGAAACAAAAATATTACTTCATTTCTAACAGTAATATTTATCAGGAATCACTAATACAAGAAACTTTTTAGGTATAGCTACGACCTTCTATTATTTTTCGTGACAACAGGCCCAAAGTGCCTCTTTTTACTTCCGGTTCAAAAAGTAAAATGTGGTATTTTCGATTAACTAGTAATGAAAAATTTCATAAGCACCATGGGTAAAAGAGAACACAATTCTTGTGTTCAGACAATTATATTAGTTTCCTGATATCAAAGAAAAATTTTCTAACATAAATAATGTGGAATAATTCTTATATATCTTTAAATTATATTAATATACTTATCATATGTTTATACATATACACATTCAAACATTTATGTACAGCCTTCAGTTGTTCTTAACGATCATATAATCTCACAATTGGAACTATCGATGGTTTATCATTAGTTTCATTAAAAGTTCTAAAATTTTTCACTCATCGTCGATTTCTTTTTTACTTTCAGTTAACTCTTTGCTTCTTATTTAACTTCAAACTGAGTACGTTGGCGAGTGATGTTACACTTGTCAACTTTTTATCAAATGGAGTTATTATGTCGTAGACGATCTTCTGAACCACTAGCCAAAGTTGCTCACAGTCGGCCGGATAATGCAGATTGAAAACTTGATACAATTTGAAGGCCAAATCGAGGGCCTTCAGAGGCGAATCTAATTTCCAAAGTTCCTGCTGCAAACTTACGTAAGCAGCTTTAATATAGTGGGGCTGAGGTCCCTGAAGTACTATGCAAGGATGTACTGGTACGTTCCAATTTCTGTACCTGTCGCTTCTTGATTCAACTTTCTGAGTGACAGATTCGTTTGTCTAAAATACCGGATTCGAAATGAGAATGAGGATTCATTGAGACGGTTAGTCTTTTCAAGTAAAAAATACGTGAAACTTTATTATTAAAAAAATGTAATAACGTTGGTAAGTAAATTAAAAAGCGAAAATTTTGCATTTTATAATAAAAAATGATTTTAAAACTTCTACAGAAATATTAATTGATGTAAAATCGAAGTGATTTTGTTTTATTAATTACCTTACAGTAAACCACAAAGCCTTCTGAACTTTCCCATATCATAGGTTTCACGGTAAAGCCATTGCCAGTTTTTATTTTCGTTACTGGTGGAATTAAATAAGGCAATAATTGTATCTGGATGCCAGCTAATTCTTCAGGAGTTTGTTTGTCAATAATATTTTCATATCGGCTGCAATAATCTTTGCCTGTACTATCTCGGATCGACGATTTTTTTAGTGAGTATAGAGCATTAAAAAAATTAGTCCATTTACTCACTAAGTTTTCGTATTGACATAATTTTACAAAATCTCTTTCAATCTAAAATACATATATAAAAACATACTATAGCTTAATATTTTTCATAAGATTGACACTTACTAGTGTTTTAAATAAATCATAATTCAAACGATCGATTGATACTTTACTCAATTCTCAATTATTAAATCAATCGTAAAATTTGATTTATTTATAAAATAATTTATTTGATATTTGAATTCTATTAAATAAAAAAAATTTCTAAGCTTACTAATTTCGGGCCTAAGTCTGACTTTAAAATTGGCCATTCAGTCAGTACTTCATCAAGATTATTTGAAGAACATCGTAGGCGCGATCTATACTGAAACGTTGCGTCCCAATGTAATATAATTTCTGACAATGGTTCTTTTATCGTTTGTAGTGTTTTTATATGGACATCAATTTCATCTAGAGATTATGAAGCTTTTGAAATAAATTGTCAACAATTTTAAACACAATCTTTTTAGTAAATCCACTTTTTTACCTCTTAAACTTTGCGAATTCGAAGCATTAACTGCCGTCGATGATTTATTTTGCGATTTTTTCCTTTGCAGTATATTTCGCAATCTTAATTGATACGTAAGATTACGCCATTTGTCCGGTAATTTTCCTTTTGGATTTTTACTATCATTTCCAGTAGTTTGAGGTGCGACGTAATAAACGGTCTAAAAATGCGCATAATAGAGTAGCGAGACATCAGAAAAAATATCTTTTTATAAATTCTAACTAGCAGTTTTATAGAGTCATAAATTACATACAGGATCTTCATTTGGCATTAACGTCACAATGGCTTTCGTAAGTTTGACAAAATAGTTTTGAACGTGTTTCGCGCTAAAAAAATATAAACATATAAAATTTGATGTCTTAACTAGCAATAAAAAAAATAAAATAAATAAAAATGAAAAAAAAATTATAACTCAACCGAAAACCATACACTGTCATGGATTTCGCAGTCCTGCTCAGTAAAATATCCGCCAATTTCTGCTGGGTCGTACTGCTCAAATATTCATTTTGCTGATACTCGGCGAGAATAAGCTCGCCCTCGAGACTATCGAACAACACAGCCTCTACAGCCTAAAACAACCATAAAAAAAAAAAATAAAAAAAAAACGTGACATTCCTTCCCATTTTTTCAAAGTCACACCCAATACTCATCTTACCTCCGCACAGACGTTATTCTCGTCGATGCGAAAGGCAGGGGAATAGCGCAGGCTTCCCTCGGTCATTCGAGCAGGTAGTAACTCCTCATTGCTCGGTATTTGAAAAGTTTGCGGGGCTCCTTCATCGCTTTCGGCTTTGGACGAGCTCTCGGGAAGCGGCTCATTTTTAATATTTGTGTCGACGTACAAAAACGGTTGTACCGGTACTTCCTCGCCGCTCTGTTGTGCGGGTTCGTTAGTGTTATCCTGATGCATTGTAGCTTTGGAAGATTTTGTGTTTGTTACGAGTTCCTGAAACAGATGATGGTTGATTTGTGCTTATTATTTACCAAGTTATTTATTTGACAATTCAAGCAAGGACGAACAGTATGACGAAAAATGACTAAAAGGTGTGGAAAATTTTAAAATAATAAAGAGTTATGGTATTTTCGCATAAAGTAGTAAATTATTGGTCTAAATTAATAACTTGATTTTACTTTTGCTTACATCAAAAATTTTAATTTATAAATATATGCATCCGCAATACTTAAAGTGAAAGTTAGATTACTTGTTCTCAAAATTAACGCTTTTAGAGCTTTTTACTGAAATTGGAAAAAATTGTATCTTCATCGTCTTATATTCATTTGAATTGCAAATTTTTACAATTAGCAAAATTTTTTTCTGCTTGCATTCATTAAGCAAATGAAAAATTATTCTCATCAGAAATATTTATTTTAGATTTTTTATCACTTAAATTTTAGAAGCTACTAATCATTATATTTTTGCATATTTTAAAAAAAGCTTATGTTAGGGAGCATGCATAAATAATAATTTATAATAAATTTTATACTATTTCTTTTTTATTTTAAAATTTATATTAATTTTAAGGAAAACAAAACTGTTTACACTTTCGATTTATTGCATTTTTCACTTACCTTATTAAATTGACTCAATTCACTTTCTTGTTCTACGTCTAGTATCACAGCAACATGAATGGTGGTATTCGTTTAAAATAAATTCTTCATTAAATTTTTTAATTAATCATCACTATAATGTACTATTTCAATATTTTTTTGCAGAAGAATTTTATTTCATCTTATTTAATTAGTAAACAATTTTATAATTTTATAAAAGTTTTTCTATTCTTTAATGTTTTTTAGTGTATTAATAAAATTGATCTTTTTTATCAATTTGATATATATATTTTCTAGAAAAAATTAATATTCTAAATGATACTAAAATAAAACGGCTTTATAATCAAAATTGTTCCTTTTAATAATTTTTTACAAAAAGTTCATTAACATCATTGAGCTTAATCTTGCCCCAAAAGTATTTTCCTCTTGACACAGAAATACATTCTTTTAGTAGCAAAATAATGTTCCTTTTGTCGCAGAAGGAATTTACTCGTGCCGGGAGAAGGCGTAGCTTGCAAATCGATAACTCAACGGACATCTACATAGCTACGACGCCACTCGGCTCTCGCTGCGCACCAGCGCAGTCTGCATCAAAAAAGCATCATAACAAATCAAATAAAAAATTATTATTTGCAATTATCCTTCTATAAATGCATAAATTCACTCAGCCTCATCAACGATCAAATCATCTATTCTCTAATCATAATCAACTTGATCCTAACACTCAAATCCACTTCTACCGCTGACTCCAAAACTCAATCCACATCACCCAGAGAAAACTTGGGCAACGAGCCTCGCACACATACACACTAATCGCTAATCAATCCCAGCGAAACCTTAAAAAAGAACGCGATAATCGCGCAGACGAACGCGATCGCGACTCCGGAGCAGCCGGCTGCCATTCTTGGCTGTCGACGCAGACGCCACCGCGCAGTATTTAAGAAGCTGCGCGAAGCTCGAGCTTACCGACTGCTAGCTCTCCTTACCAACGCGAATCTGCCGGCGGCGATTCGCTGTATACGTGATGTGTGTGTCTTATATTGGGAATAAAACTGCAGAGCCGCCGCCGGCAGGCGACCAACAGGTAAGTAATAACGCCGAGGATATTTGATGCTTGTCGCAGCTGCCCGTGTGTGTGAGCAAATAGTGAGTATGGTTGCAGACTTGGTGCTTGGGTGAGGTGGATACTGGAGATTTTGTGGTTTCATAAAACGGCTTTGTACGAGGGTAGATTGCGTTAAGGCTTCCTATCGTGTGTGTTATTTTAGTTTAATTGAAAATATTTGTTTGCTTTGGATGGTGGTAATTGAAATGTTTTGTAACGGTTTTGTGAAGAGGCAATACTTAAAAATAATCCTTAAGAAAATATCTTTTGTGACAAGAAAAAGGATAATAAAAATATTTTTATTCGATGTCCTGATTTCACCTAAATCAGGCGGAACCTACTTGGCGCAAGGCCACGGCTTTTTAATTAAAGCATTCGCATCCTTCAATCTAAAAGATGTACTTTCACACATGCAACTTTAATTAAAAACTTTGTCCACCCACCTTTAAACGTAAAACTATATACTTTTTGGAAATTGTTTATTGAAAAATAGATAAAATTATAATAAAAATACTAAAAACTAGAATCACATCACGGCGCGGATGGAAAGTTATGCGATGCGATCGCTGGTGCCTGACGTGCTTTATTTTACATGTAGGAAACTAAAATTAACTTGATTACTAAAAATGAAATATTTGTGATAAGAACAAGTAATTAGAAATTTACGAAAGTATCTGATTTTACCCCAGACAAAAATTGATGAGAGGAACCGGACATACTTTTAATACTTTTTTTAAAATAAATTTTAAATGGAAGTAATATTCCACAATTAGTACAAAAACGTAAAAATATTGCTTAATAAAGAAATTTTTTATTAATAATTATACATAGTTAAAATATTTCGTATTTGGTAGTTCGTTAAAATTTACGTAAAATTTATATATATAAGTATACATATAATAAAAGCATTTAAAGAACAATTATTTTTCTTCAAATAGAGGTTGAATTTTCATAAGGGTTTCCTTTTTATCAAATACATACAAAAATACAAAAATTTTTTAATTGGGTAAATATAATAATTTATTTTATTTGTTTACACAAATCATTGTACGCACTATGAATGTTATATTGAACATTATCTCATGAGATAAGATCTCTTTGATCTCTTCTAAAGTCAACACAAAGCTATTGTTGACATACCAAACATATACAAAGTGATATAAGAACATTAACAAAGAGCAAGAATATAATAGCTATTATATCGATTGTACTACTGGTATCAGAGAAATTAAAAACTCCGGTTTTGCCCTAGCATTTGGTTTTATCCCAGTGCCCCCTATAAGTCAAACTTTACTGTGTGAGAAAACGAAAATTATTATATAAAGTAATTATTTTTTTTAGTATTATATGTAAGAAATAAAAAAAAATACATTTCGAATAATAAGCTTACTCAAGACTCAATTGTTCAAGTTAAATCTTTGATTACTTCTAAATTTCAAATATTTTGCTACTTTTATCGAGTAGTTTATCCTCAATATACTGCAGATGTCTATATAATTCAAAAGAAATAGAAAAAGTAAAATAATGACATTTCAGTTTGCTCGAGTATTACTGAAAGACACTTTCAATTTACAGGAATACTATTCTATATATAAAATCTCCCGAAATGACATTTTTGTATAAAAAACGTTAGTTCATTTTTGTATTGGAAAGAGCAATTTTTTACTTTTATCAAAGCAAAAATAGGTCACCTTTATTTAGTAGAATAAAGATTTTTGTTAACAAAAATGTTGATCCCCAAACCAAGTATATGACTATTTTTAATAGACCAATCACTGAAGTATTTTAAATTTAATTTTTGCATTGATATATAAACGTTTTAATAAAATATTTTAATTAATAAGACTGGTTGTTACATGTACCAGTAAACTACGTGGCATAAATAATTTTCAATAAATTCCTTATACTGCATACAGGAATTACATAACGACACAGTAGTTATGAAGTATTCAATTATTGTGATCTTTAAAAATAAACATATAATGCAAAAATGTTATACATCATTGGTTTAAATTTTAATAACTGGATATTATTGTACCTTATGTCGGAGTAATATGTTTACAAAGCTGATGAAATTTCCGATAAAATGTAATAAAAATTTAAACAATTACGCCTACTCTTTATTTAACAAATCCTTCAATAAAAGTAGCCGTATAGAGCCGCGGTGGCTCATGGGTAAGAGCTCGGCCTTCTGAACGGAAGGTCCCGGGTTCGAATCCTGGCTAGGTA
>UELX01000812.1:0-35271 GCA_900480035.1 Eupelmus urozonus
GGGCCCGTTTCGTTCCCCGAAAAAAAAAAAAACAACGAGCCGCTAAACCCGGACACGCCTCTGACCTTTTTCAGTGTCACACACTGACCGCGTGCGCCTATCCATCTTTTTCTCCTTTCCCAGCTATACTTACACGTATCCCAGATAGAATCGAGCGCGCGAATCTCGCGTGCTCGCAGCGCTCGAACGCGAAAATCAGCCGAGATAAACAAACGCGCTATTCCACGCGTTCAAGCACGTGCCCACTTGATCAGCACATAACGTTTCGAATTCGAAAGCTCTCCTTCTCGCTTATGCGCGTGCGTGTGTGTACATAATGCAGCGCGGTCTGGAGTGCGAGCAAGAGGGAGAGTCGCAGCAGGGTTGAAAAAGAAAGGAGAGAGGAGACGGATCGATCGATCGAACGAATATGCACGAGCGAGCCGACGAAACTAACGCGCCAAAGTAATACTTAAAATGTGTATACGCGCAGCACACGAAGATAGCCGCTCTCCAGCGCGCGAATTGTAGCCCACGGGGGCGCGTCGCATTGCTCTATACAGTTATATATACACAGAGTGAGAGAAGAGACGTTGGAGAAATTGACTCACCGGTTTGTGCGATCCGTTAAGGGTGGCGCTTTTCTTGTAGCCGTTGACCACTCGGCCCCTGATCCCGTTCGAGGTTATCCCAGCGAGCTGCTGCGGGCTCTCCTGCAGCGTCGTCCCGGCGCCGCAGCTCGACTGGGCCGCCGTCGCCATGGCCTCGTCCTCGTTTCTCTCTCTCTGTCTCTCCTCCGGCGCGCGCCAAAAAGGGCCTAGAGCCCTTTTTCCAGCCTATACGACGGGCCCCAGACGAGAGAGAGAGCTGCTGCTGCTGCTGAGCTCGATCCACGATGCAGTGTCGCGCTGCTACTTACTGCTCTGCTGCTGCTGGCTCGGGCCGCGGTGCGCCAGCACTGCCAAGAACGCGCCAAAGAGAGGGGAGGAGCACACACAGTCGGATGATTCGTGTATAGTGTATATAAGCAGAGTGGCGCGATCCTCGATATCCCGCGCGTTCGCTCTGCGCACAAGCCGGTTCTCTTTCTCTCTTTCTCCTCGCGCTCTCTGGCTTGTAATGCGCGACTCCCACTACTCGACGCGCTCCTACTCTATTAGGTACTCTTCTGCTCTCGCTCCCTTTTTCTCGCTTTCTCTCCTTCTCTCTCTCTCTCTCTCTGGGCAGATTCTTTTGGATCTTTCTGTACGTGGCGCGCAGGAAATCCCCTGCGCGCGCGGCTCCTGCTTCCCTCTCCTAGCCTCGGCCTTGGCAGCTAGCTCTCTCTCGCTCGCTCTCTGCGGGGAAATCCAGGGACGGACACCTGCAACGAGACGTGGTGGGAATTTTTAGAGAGGGCTGCTTTTCTCCCGCGCCGCGTGGATGTATTGTTGGCCGCCCGAGGGTTAATGGCTTTGAGGAAGAGGAAGAAGATTTTGGACCGTTGGATATTACGAGGGGATTGTTTTATAGGCGGGGGTGGCTTTTAGGGGCCAGCTGTATTATGAGATAATATGGGGTTGATCGAGCGCGGAAGAGACGTTTCGGGAAATACGTGGCAAGAGTGGGAATATTTAGCGGAAAGATCCGACGTTGAGAGAATTTTTATTTCATAAAATGAGTAAGCAAAAACACGCTGCGTGGAAAAGACCCCCGCCGCCGCTTATCCACTGCGCGGCGATGTTGTCTTGAACTTTGCGGAGTTAAAGCTATATACTTTTGCTTGTTTGTCGGAATTTCTATTTCTGGCTTGATATCCGCTTTAAGTTGTATTATTTTAATTCTTTAAATAATAAATTACACGGCAATTGAAGAAACATTTAAAGTTTAATATGGAAAGTGCGTTATCGGCAGACGCCGCTCTAAATATCCCGCTGTACAGTTAATGACAGGCGTGTCTCAAAATATCGATTGCTCCGAGCTTTTTTTACGCGAAATGTAAAGCACACTTTTAAGCGTCGTAACTGTAAGCGTTACGTACGTAATTTTTAATCAGTCTATACAAATTGTTTAATGTTAGAGGCGTACGTCAAAGCTCGCTATCAGTTCTTAATAAAATACTAATTTTAGTCATAAAAAAGTAAGAATGTTTTAAAACTAAAATATCCAAATAGAAACTTAAAATAGGCGAACTTGCTTAAAGCAAACTTCCGTGAGTTATCACAGTCTTATCAGCCAGGAATTTCTTAAAGAAAAACCGCATCGATGAATCACACACCGACTCTTCAAAGATAAAATAACCGCGCAATTATATCATACTACGCGAAATGAATCACAGCGCTCACTATACACTCCACCGATCTCTCCACAACACCTTAAAACCCAATCGCAATAAAAAACCATATATCCAAAAAATAAATAACACTACCATCAAAAACTTAGTTCCGAACTATCTACTATATGGTGAGTACACGCCAGCTGCATTCCCGCTGAGTGCATCTGCACTCGCCGTATAGTCCAGTCCTCCCCCCTCCCTCTGAGCGTTGCAAGCGCAGTTATACTTACACGTCAGCGAGCGCGCGCGAACTCGAGTCCGCGTGAGTGCCGGGGTGAAGTCGAAAACCGGTTTATGTGGGACACGTATATGCACGTGTGTGTCTGTCTGTCGCGATGAGAATGGCTTTTTGGGGGTGGGTTGATTTTATTTTGGAATTAGGGGTGGAGTTTGTGGTTTTTTGATGCCGGAAATGGGAGATTGATTAGCGGTTGATGTCTCGAGTGGTGAGAGGTTTGGATGTATGTTTTGAAGATCGTTATCTTTTTGCGTTACGTGGAAGTATTATCTAATGGTGTGACTATGTACGAAATGAGTTAGATTGTTTAATCTCGGAATGTCGAAATGTTTCTCGAGAAACAAAGTCTAGCGGATCGATGTAAATTATTTTTGACTCGACGCAATGTTTAGAGGCCGTTTCGTCAGAGCTATAATTTAGTAAGTAGATAATGCGCTATTTTAATTATTGCAAAATCTCATTCGCTTTGTGTCAATAATGAATGTGACATTCAAAATTATCGATTTTGCAAAGCGCAGCATGCTCGCCAAAATCGATAAATTAAACGACGGACTTGCCGGTTTTAAAATAAAACAATTTTTCAAGGATAAATTGCTTCTTTTCCAAACAATCGGCTTAAATGAAAGAAATTCTTACTTTTAAATTACAAAAAAGCACGCGCATCTAAAATCTCTACTATAATACCTAATTATTTTAACCAAAATCAAGCCAACAATGAAAATCCACAAACTTTTTACGCTCGTTAAATCAAACCGTCCAACGTTCTTCCTCGTAACTAATCCCACTTCCCAAACATCGCCAGAAACTATACTTTACCGTATTCAGACCAGATCGAGCAAAAAATCAGGCTTCATCATCGACGATGAATCTCAGCCGATACAAGAGCAGAAAACGATTCGACTGCTGCGACTCCGCATTAGTAGACCAGAACGAACAACTGCACACACGCAGCAAGCAGGAAGATTCAGTCTTGTAACACGAGCGAATAGATGAGTATCTCGCTCTCGTCGTTATATACCGGCACGCGCGGCAATGGAATAAGTGGCCGGCTCATAGCCGGCGAGCGAGGCCCTGATCAGCTGATCGGCATCGCTAACCGGTTCCCTCCCTCTCTGCGTCTGCTAACTAAGTCTGCCGATAAGCCTGCGAGCGCAAAAAATTCGTTTCGTTTCGAGTTTATACTAAGCTACTTTGCGCGGTAATCAATAATTGTGACTCGGCGATATTTGGTTGGGAATGAAAGGTTTGATGTAACAGCGGAGATTTGAGAGCGATTCTTTCCAAGCGGATTTGGCCTCTCTCGGGTCAATCGCCTCGGACGAACTGTGACCACGTGGCGCGATAGGAAGCGAGAGTTCAGAACGAGATTTTGGAGTAATGGAGCTTTTGCGTATTACGGTTTTCGCGATTGATTCTAAACTTTTAATTTTGCGGTTTAGCCCAATTGATTTGTATAGCTTCGTAGGATAAAAATAGAATTCAAAAATCGGTGCTGCAAGGTTATATAGTTTTTCAAGCGCGCGGAGTGCATGTGGCTGCATGCATATTCAACGACTTTTCGAAAAATTAATATTGATCGGTTCACCTACTTTATTGCCGGAGCAAAAAAAAAGGAGAGAAGGAAATAGCTTCTTTTTCGAGAAAGCTTTTACACAAATAGTCAAAGAAGCGTTGCCATCGCCCTAGTTCTGAAAAATTCAGCAGCTACTTTGGCATTTCCAAAGTATTACGGTCATTTTAAATTTCAATAAGATAAGTAGCCTTTTTTTCATCCCACTATCGCTCTAACTTGCAGTTCGCAGACTTAATTTCTGCGATGGAACGTTGACGAAGATAACGCGCGTTTTTTTCAAGCTTCTATAAGTGGAATGAAGATAAACAAATTTTACCGTTTTCGCAACATTCTATGAAGCTTTATCATTCAATACATTTTGTATATCTCTCCAGATTTAACCCTCGACTTCAAAACTTAATAACACATTACTCAAACTTACATAAAGTTTTAGACATAACTTTTCACATACTAAAACGACGGCCAATTCAACAAATCAATCAACACCTACAACCATCACCCCATCCAACGCTCGCAATAATCCTCTTATCCTCCTAAATACCCTCTCATATTTACCCGCCGGATTAAAAGTTCAAACTTCTAACAGAAATTCCTCTGTTCCAGAACAAAGCGGCGAACTTGGGCCAAACAAAGCGAGGGAGACTTTGGCTCCCCCGCACCAGACGTCGCGCAGTCATATATACACTCTCCACCCCCGCTACGGTCAGCAGGCCAGCAGACTCGGAGCGGGGCATGCGTAGAAGCCAGCGCAGCGGCAACGGCATCGTCCTGCCATCGGAACGTTGTGTACGCGCCTTCAGGTCCAGCGTGCAGCTTTCTCTCTCGTTTTGCTTCTATATCTGCGAGGGCTGCCGCAGCGCTGTCCCAGTGGCTGACTTGGCAACTAGCAGCGAGGTGCTGGATAAGCGGCTTTGTTGTCATGCAGATGTATCAATTGGGTATTAAGTCGCGACTGGCGGCGTTTAAAAGAATCGTCCGCTCGGATAAGCCTTCTATTCTCCGAGCGTAGACAAACAGAAGGTAGAAGACAGAGTGAATACCATAGTTATATAGACTCTAGCTGTTATCAGCTCGCTTCTATGCGACGTCTTCATCACCGTCCTGCTAGTCTGCTCTCGCGCCGCTGTGTACCTATAAGCGCGCGCGCCGACGCTGTGGGATCCCTGGACGCGCGCGCGCTCCGCAGCGTACAGAGTATACATATCTTTTCGGCAAAAGACTGAGAGACGCTGGAGAGGAGGGATACATCAGACACAATAGTCCATCGCACCTTTCGTCTGCGCACCAGAGCACAGAGCGCGCGTCTCGTGTCTGACTAAAAAGGAGCAGCTCTCGTACGTTACATGTATACACAGACAGAGAGAGCCGAGTGAGTGCGAGGGCGAGAGCGCGCGCACACACCGAGAAGCGCGCTATACTTCGGATCTTCAGAGCCGCCGTCGACGTCCCCCCCTTACCTCTGCGGCCGCCTGCTGTGTACACGCTGTATAATACACACGCAGTGCCCCGTGCGTCGTCGTCGCTCGCGCTCTTCCCTGCACTCAGTCTCTCTCTCTCTCTTTCGCTCCCCGACGTCCAAGTTTTCAGTATACAGAGAGCAGCCGCCAGCAGCATTCGCCGTCCCTCGCGTGTGTCAAGCGCGTCTCGCATCTGCGTGCAAGACACACACACACACACACACGCAGCTCGTCCTCCTCGCAGCCTTCCAATAATAACAGTGCGTTTTAGTGCGGAGAGAGCAGTTGACAGCTGAGAGGAGAGAGAAAAGGACGCGCGCTCTCCTGCACCGATATACAAGCATATAGATACACGCGTACTGTGCAGTGTGCATTGTTGTTGATCGTCGGCGCGAGAGCAGCAGCAGCAGCGGCAGAGATATACAGTCTTCCCGGGGTCTGCGTAATCGCGGTAAATAAAGAATTGGAGGCGTCAGCGCCGAGAGCGGGTGAATCATCGGCGGATCGCTGCTTTTTCTTCGCGGGCCACTCCGCAGCCTGGATACGTTTTTAACCTTGATTCCGCGCGCGGCTCTCGTGCGCGCCGTTTCAAAAAGGAGCCGCTCCGTTCTCTCTCGCTCGCTCGCTCTCTGGCTATTTTAGTGATCCTTCGATCATCGCTTCTTTTTAACAGTGAATATACACGTCATTTGGATATCAGCTTTTTAACGTGCTAATCGCAAGCTTGTTTTCTCTGCGAGAGCCAAACCGTGTCTTCTTGCCCAGTGTTTTTTTTTCGTTCCGCGAGAAAGTATCTATACAGTGTGATAGTAGAAGGTCCGTGTCGAATTTCCTCTACAGTGTCAAAAAGGCCAAAGTTTTTAACTGTGCATAAGCTTACAATAGAGAGCGAGACTACTCGCCACGAAACAAAGTACCAAAACTTCCCCGCGCCACAGGCTTTCAATTTTAAAAGCTAGTAGACCGACAAACGTCCAAAGAATTTTTCCCGGCTTGGAACCGAGTCGGAGTGCCAAACGAAGAAAGTAACGTTCGAAAAGTACGCTGTTTTCCTTTTTGAAATAGCGGCCGAGTGAATCAGTGTCGGGCGACGACAAAAAGCAGACGAGAATCAGACGAAAGAATGTCGGACCTTTTGGAGCAGCATCACCCGGCGGAGCCGCTTAAACGCGAGCACGACTCGACCGACGACTTCGAGCATCTCGAACACGAACTCCACAACCAGCATCATCATAATCAGCAGCAGCAGCAGCATAATCAGCATCAGCAGAATACTCAGAATCATGCGAATCTCTCTCACAACCATACCCAGCCCCTGCTCGATCTGTCCAACCCCCTCGGCGATTTCGCCGAGCCGCCCCGTGAATTACAGGAGGACGGACTGAGCTCGAGCAACGCGATCCAGGACCTCCTGGACACGAGCGTGCCGGTGAGCAACAGCGCCGAGTGCGACCTGAAGCCGGTCCCGGCGACTCCGCCACCTTCCGCGGATTTCGAGAAGTACGAGGGTGGCGTGCCGCGCCACCAAGCCGAGGCGGCACCCTTCGGCGCTAGCTCGCTCGAAAGCTCGCTGCCCCAGCAGAAGGACGAGCTCGAGGCAAGGATCCGCGCCCAGCTGAGTGACGCCAAGGCCGCGACTATGGCCTTCGTCGAGAGCGAGAAGTCGCCCTACGGCATCGGCAAGGACTTTGAGGTTAGGTCCTCGGCCCTTGACGACGACGATCTATTCGGCAAGGACGACGTCGGCCCCGTGGCCGAGAACGACAGCGAGGACGAGGATGACAACACCGAGCCAGAGCGCAGCGAGCCCAGCGAGATCCTGAGAGCCGCTCCACCTGCTGTTCCCGCTCACGCCACTCAGCTGGATGACAAGAAAGACAGCAACCTGCTGGACGACGACGACGACGATATGTTCTTGAGGGACGAGCTGGCCAAGGAAAGCGTGAAGCAGCAGCCACCCAGCAGCCTTTACGGCTATGGCAGCGACGATTTCATGGGTGAGATCAAGTCGTCGACTCTGCCTGAGCCGGAGAAGTCGCCCGAGCTTGACTTCGTCAAGGACGAGATAATCGTGCACGAGGCCACCAAGGAGAAGCCGAAAGAGGATCTGTGGAACGTCCTGGAAAAGACGGGCAGCGACAGGTTCGAGGAGAGAGAGATGCTGCACGACGAGCCGCCCACCAAGCCTCTGCCACCCCTGCCCAAGGGTGCTGAGCATGACATCTTTGATGATTTTGAGAAGGACAAAGCTCATGACAAGTACGAGATGTCTCATGATTTCTTGTCTGCTGAGAAGGCAAAGGCACAGCAGAGCGGAGGAGAGACTGGAGACTCTGAGTTTGAGTCAGAGCCTGAACCGTCACCAGCCAAGTCTGTTCCGAAGCCAGCACCTGCCAAGCCAGAGCTGGGCGATGCTGCTGAGAGGAAGTTTTACTGTCAGAAGCCAGACAAGAACAGGGGCATCGAAGAGATTGCACCCAAAGAGATCTTCAAGTCCATTGGCATCGGTGAGTTACTCTTTGTTTTGGTGTGTAGATATGACACATGTGTTATTTTGTGTTAGTAAGATGAGTCCACAGTCCTTACCTATGAGTCAAGAAATATTTTTCAGTATTATGCATACAAGTTGTAAAATACTTTTGTTCTTTATTAACTCTTAAATAGAATGACATGTACAATGTCATTAAAAAGTAAGTTGGTACTGCGATAAAATGTTTTGTTTAATTTAATTCTATTTTAAACAAATATTTTGAAAAATGACAAATATTAGATGTTATCATAATTTATATTATGTTTTATAATCCATTATTCATTAGTAAGTAGCAATTTATGAGTACAGATTGAATCAGATAGAAAACGGGTTTATTTATGAGATTAATACATTTCCGGATCTTTTATCGAAAAATTATTTCTAAAAAAAGCTCCCGTATTCAACTTTACCATAAAAACCAAAAAAAAATAAAGCTTGCATCAATTTTAAAATTCTCTTTTCAAAGAAAAAGCTAGCCATCTAAGATCTCCAATTATTTTCTCGAAGAAAGAAAACCGTAAAATCTCTGGAACTGGAACGGCAAGATCTGCATCTCACGAAAGGCCCCGGAGAGCGCGCGCATCGCCCACACGTCGACGCAGAAATCGCTAACGAGCCGCATGCAAAATCCGGACAAATGCATCGTTCGTTCGCTCCAGCTCTTCTAGCGCGCATCTTGCCGGCGTCAAAGTCTCCTCTAAAGCAGCGCGCGCGCTAAATAGCGCCGCTAATGACAAAAGCCGAGAGAGCAGGCACGTTTAGGCCGCTCGCCGTAGCTTTTCCGCCTGAAAATAAACGGCGCGCGCGGAGCAGTCCATTGCACCCGCCTTATTATGCGCCTCGTCGTAAGGCGAGCTCGAAAAGCGTGGGCGAGCCGAGCTCTCTCTCTCTCTCTCTTTCTCTCTCAGTCTATGTAGGTGTGCGCGCCGATATCGCGCCAATAATTTTCGACCTCGTAAAGCCCTCGAGCCTGACGATCGCTCGAGGAGAGTTCCCGTTGCTAGCCGCGAGAGCTAGAGAGAGGCACTTTGTAAGCGTCTATACTTGCACCTTCAGACGCCGCTGCTCTATATACCAGCTCCTTTCTTCGACGTTTCCTCGCTTTTTGCGCCCCGCCGAGGCCTCACCGATAATAAAGTTCTCGAACGATTTCGCTCTGTTTCTTTGGGTTTTCTGATGGCGAGCGGCGAGTTGAGCTTTTGGGGCTTCGCTCGCGTTGACGAGTATAGTGCGCTTTTTGCGCGAGCCGCGCGACTAAGTTGTTTATTGAATGCGGGAGTCAGCTCTGAAGAATGTCAGCCGGGCAAATATATTTCTCGGAATTTGCGTAGTTTAGCATTAAAGCTCGTGAAATCACGTCTAATAATAAAATAAACTTATTTGCAATTCACATTAAAATAAAATTCGCGAAAATAGTACCTTCCCAAATATCGTTTCTAAAACTGTTTATTCAACACTTCAGTAATATCTTAAATTCTAATTCCACACCAGCTCTGCAACTGCAAATTAAGCATATAAGTATACAGCTCAGCGCCAAACGCCGAGTAAAAGTGTAGAAAAGTTCCCACAACGAATCCTCGAGCGCGTAACGCGCATATCAAGCGCTCATTAATGTGATGCCGGAAAAATTGTAATTAAGAAATTAAATTTCATATCTAGCATTATTTAAATTAAGCGGATTCGCGGAATGCGCGCCCCGGCGTGTCGCTCGTTTCTTCTCCACGTGTGCGAAGCAGCCCGGCAAAAGCCACGTACGAATTGAAAATGACGGTGCGATGATTCATCGGCAAGGAAGTGAATGTTCTTAGGCGCAGGTTAGAATGTACAGGTGCGCTTTAGTATACTCATCTCGTACGGCTAAGCGCGGGCTTTTTTTATATGCTTGCGTGTACGGTTTGCCGATCGCTGATGCGGGTATTAAATATGATCGAGAATTTTTGGCGTTTGAAAGAGAGATTGAAATTTGCATAATTGCGCGTGATGAATTTTAATTGATTTATTTTAAAATTGTTAAAAGTACATTGAGTTTAAAATTGAGTAGACTTTATTATTGAAAATCCAAGGTTTTTCAAATATCCGCCTTCTGTTATCGTATCTCTTTAAACATGGTACGACGGTGACAGTTATTTTTAGCCGAGATAAAACGCAATTAATAATTTAAAATCAGATTTAATGATAAAAAGGCTGGATATCAGGAAGAAGTCCTTTATTTTTACATCATCGTTCGAGCATTCGTCTTATCTTAGGCTTAATTAGAGTGCTAGTTGATTATCATCAAAGATTTACTTTGTGGTTAACTCTTAACAATTGTGTCAACAGAATGTCGTATTTGGCGCGTGTACAATTATTTACTATTCTAAGATTTATTCAGAATTTATTACAGTAATTGTTGACATAACACTAATTGGTTTAACGAAAACGTTAATTTATCCAATTATCCACGGGCAAATAAACAAAATCTTCTTTAAAATAATAACAATGCTGCTTTTTAAAATAAAAATACAAAAGCACTATATAAATACACTTAAAATAATGGTTGAAGAACATGAAGTTGAAAGTTTAACAGCTAAATTAGAAAACTTCAGCTCGACATTGTTTATCAGCTATAGCGAAGTTCGCGAAACGTCGAAAATGCGTCTGATCCCAGGTGCACAAAGCCAATGAGAAGAATTCCAGCAATTTGTGCTATTACACGCGCGAGTTAACGCACTGTGTCGCGCTAAAGCTTTGAACTATTTTTACGCTAGACTATAAATAACAAACGTGCATTTTTTTCCTCTATTTAACGCGCATCGACTAGTTCGCTTTTCCTTCGCGTTCCTGTAACAACGAATCCGTTATACTGACGTTGACGGAGCCGTGTCTAATTCTTTTTGTCGAACTAATTTAAAACTTTCGCTCGAACAAAGAATACCGATTAGTTTTACTCTCTTTTTTCCAAGCGGGCTATATCCAGGAGAGATTATTCTTATCGTTTGTGAAAGAATGATACAGAAAGCTGCGCTCTCGGCTGCTCGGAGTCAGATGGGATTGTTGAAATCTTATTTTAGAAATAAATTTTGAGAAGACATGTTTTACAGAGCGAGTCGAAATGTTTAGGCTGGATTGTGCATAAAAATAGAAAGTCGTCGTCTTTTTCACGAGCGTGTTTCTTTGCAGTATCCGTTTTGCCGCTGATCTATAAATAGAGATTAAATCAGTGCTATCGTGAAATGTTCGAGTGATTCAGATAGAGCTAGTAATAGCTAATAATCTTTTAAAGGTAAACCTTATAAATAACTGGAAGAAGTGCAGATTATGGTTAAATAAGAGTGTATTGTGAGAATTATAGTACTAACTTTGCTTAAGTATATGTAAATGATTTAAAATTAAGACACATTTAACTTTTTAAACTAACTTTAAAAAATTACGCTAGTAATTCTATCTATCTATATATATATATATATTTTATAATCATTGACTTAAATTCAAATTAAATACCGAAACATTGAAACACTTTGATATTCTTCAAACGTTGAATGCTTTACATAAATTATTCATAAAGTTCTTTTTTATTGAAGCTACAAGTTACACGCCCGAGATCCACATAACTTAGAAGAAAAAAAATTACTGAATCATGACTCACGGCTATTATTCATAACGTACAAATACAATCTCGTTATAAAAAAAGAATACGATGTTCAAATCTCATGATACAGTGCAATAAATATTGCTCATTATAAAAGCGCTCGTTGGATCGGCAAGCCAGACTCGTCTGTAAGCGATCCCCCCAGCAAGAAGCTCGAGATATGTACACAGTAAAAAGAGGAAGCGCTAATCAGGTTCGAGTGTACGAAATTATCTTGGTATAGGTGAGCTCGGGCGTGGAAGCACTTCCGCCTGGTTACAACAAATATATATATATGTATATGTCGGAGAAAGCCTATCTCTCTGGCACGAGAGGCTCGCTTTTTCGTTGTTATGGGGAATTTATGGTGCCATTATACGTTACGGGCTTGGCCTTGAAATTATTGTTCGTAGTATGAATCGCTGTTTAAAGAGGAAATTGCGTTACGCGATTTTGTACATGAAAGTAATTTACGGCTTACTTTGAAATTATCGATTGGAATGCGTAAGCGTGCCAGTCAAAATACTGAAATCTTTTTTTTTGAACGGACATCTTTATGATCGCGTTTCCGAACTTTTTAAAGGATGTCATTTTAGCTTTGAAAGAGATATTCTTATTTCTCCGTTGTTCGCGGACGATTGTGCTTTTTACGCCGTAACCTTGATGCTCGCGCGTCAAAAAATAACGCGAAATAAAAACGTTTATAACCGCATTTGTGGTTATAAAAGTAATCTATATACACTTTGATCTATATTATTACTAGTTTATATACAGAGTAAACTCATTAAGGCAAGACAAGAATAGCCACTGATGGTGATCGATGTATTCGTTAGCAAACGCTTCAATTGTCTCTTGCGAAATCTCACATCAAACTCAGTTAAGCTAAAACCCTGTAATTAACTACTTTTTCTCATCATAGAAGGCTCATAATCATTTATATTAAAATTAATTATACTTTTTAATTTGAATTCTTACATAAAATTATTAAAAGTGATTCATTATATTCAAATTAAAAACTTCTAAGCTAAAAACTGTGTTTAACTTGTTTGATAATCAAATACGGCAAAATTATTATAAAAAAGTTATGAAATATTTTAAATAAGTAGATTTTAAATATGTTTCTTTTAACCAAATTTAAACGTTTGAAGAGCCCACCAGAATTTTTATCAAAATCTGATTAAAATTAGTTTATTGGCGAGCTTGATCATTTAATCCAGTGCTAATTAAAATTTTACTTCTCACTGACGCGCACGCAAGTGACCTACACTACAACGCTTCCACTGTCCCCGAAGCTCGGACGCATTAAAATAATTAAATTTCTCATAATCAGAACTGCGCCGTAACTCAAAGAATTCAACCATGCGAAACGTCTTTGTCGCGGCAAACAGACGATCCAGCTAAGCAACCTATACATAACAAAAGCACCTTTGACAGCTCATAGACACCAAGCGCAAATAGGCAAAACAATGCTCAAACTTGTAACCAGCTAAAAGCATCCGACCATCGAGACCAAGAGTCAAGCTTAACACGACAATCGGCATAAAAAGCGCATAAGAGCAGCGTGAGCATAGAAAGCGTGAGAGAGAGAAAAAGAGAATATGTAGGACATCAAAGTGACCGAGACACAGGGCAGTAGGGGGTTGTGTCCTTCGGGGGGAAGCGAGTTGCGCCGCAGCAGTTGGACACGCATGCCATTTTCGGAGCCACATAACGCGTGCGAGCACGCAGCGCAGAGCTCTCTATCTATATACGTACACGTTAAGCACATGTGTCACGTGGCCGATGGGGTAGTGAATTTCCACTTTCTCTCTCCCGCAAACTGCCGCCGTCGCCGGTATTATATCGATCGTAAGAGAGCCAGAGTAGGCCCGGAGAGAGAGAGAGAGACACCTTTTAAGACCACCCCCCAAGTTCCCCCTTTTCGCGTGTGCACACACTTTGCCCTTTGTTTTATGTACGTGTCGCGCGAGCGCGCGGACTCGAGGTAAAACAGCGGGCTGTATTAATGTGCGTGGGTGGAGGCGACGGGTAGCTGTTAGACTATATCGAGGCGCGTCTTTAAGCGGGCCTTTGAAAGGAGGGTGGAGGCGCGCGCGCTGCAGTTCTAAGAGTTACGGCAGTTCATAAATATAAATAAGGAGAGACGATTCGGCGCGAGCGCGGAGAGGAATTAATAATATACAAGTGACAAGCTCGATATTGATTTTCTTTTCTAACGCGCGCGCAAGCGACTTTGTTTCCCGTAGGAGTCGAGAATAGAAAGTTCGGCTCGTGAAAGTTTCACGGGACTTGCCTTGAGTATTTTGATAAATTGTTTATCGTGACAACCTTTTTTTTTTCGAAGTCAGGGAAGAATAAATGGACGGGGTTGAAGACGGTCTCATTAGTTACACGGGCACGTCTCCTGCACTGTTATATACTCTTGATAATCCCGGGCCATTGCTACCTCAGTTTCTCCTGGCAAGGGGTTATCCCTACAGTCTGAAAGCTTGCGTAATATTGCGCATTTTTCCGGGGCACGGCGTTTCTCCGGGCCGGCCCACTTCGAAGTCAGGAAACGAAAGCGTATATAGGACGCCGGGGATAAAGCTTTTTTTAGCTTTACGAGATGCCGATCTGCAACGGGACTTCATAACACAATGCGCTCGCGCGCGCATTAATTATAAGCCTTCCTTTATGCCGCGGATTTATCTCCGCATATATATACGCCAGCGCCGTACTATCCTTGAAACGAGCTCGTAATTGCGCATTTTTAATATTTTCTTTTTTTAATACTTCGCGGGAAAAAAACTGTACTGCCATTATACTAGTTATGTCCGCGTTTTATGTAACGTTTTTATAGGAGCGTCTTAGCGCTCGACTCCTCGACGCGGAGCTTTGCAATCGTCGAGCTTTTTATCGCGGCGACTTTGTCGAAAGCGCCGAGGAATTACAGTGCATCAAAGTGCAGCTCCGCGGGTACAAAGAGAAAGAAGCGGCTCACAAAAGCTGCCGTATAAATATGCCCAAGAGGTTGGAGCTGTAGTAAAAAACTCGGCTTCTGCATTCATGAGGCGCGTACGTAAATTCGATTTCCGCCGGGAGAGAGGAGATTGTGTGTGTGTTTACTGTAACCCAGGGTGCTGCGTAGTGGAAAGGCCTCCTGCCTGGCTGCAGCCAGTGCCTCGGCCCTAACGAACGAGCTCGCCGGGTTGCGAGCCTCGCAGGCGTGCTATAATTAACGCTTTTTCAAAATAACTTTGGGTAAGCTTGCTTGACGCTTCGGGTGTGCTTCGACATTTATTTTGTATGTAAGGTTCATAATTTGTATTGATTTGATGCAGATGTGATATCGAGTGGTAACGGTGATGCGAAAATTGAGAGAATCATGTTTGTATCAGTGTTTTAGTCATTCGGATTAGTGGCTTTCGGCCAGTTATTTAAGCTAATTATTAAAGTTTCTTCACGTTTTCTTAATTCAATTCCATCACTACAGGCATACTTCATCAACTCCCCAGATTACTCGTATAATTTTTCACGCAAACACAGCAACTCGCCCGGCCCTAACGAAATCATCTCGTTAAAATCCTCAACGAGAAAAAGCCACAAACAATCCCGTGCAAACAGATCCGCCCTCCTTCCGGTATTCAATCTCCATTCAGCGCTTAATTCGCTAGGCCGGCAGCAGCAAGGAGCAGCACTCCGCTAAGGTGCAAATTGACAGCCAAGGCCGTGATTATATTCTTATATCGCACGTACGCACCGTGAGCGCGCCGATTGGGATCGCGGAACTTGCTTCACGTGCCATTACACTTTTTTCTCATTCGACTCCTCCCCCCTGTACTCGAGCGACGCGATAGCCATCTCATTCGTTTCAATAAAGGAACTTGACGCTCCGACGACTCCGAGCCGGCTATTTTTTTTTTCTTGCGGAGAGCGAGAGTAGGTATACTTTGGCATTTGGAGCGCGAATTCCTTATCGTCCTGGTTGGTCGCGCCCTGCTGTATTAATAAGAGACGGCTTGTCGCACGGGTGGGTGGCGTGCGCGATGTTATCGAGCTTTTTAGCGCTCTTGTTTTTTCTTTTCTTTTTGCGCGCGGTGTGTGCTTTTACATGTTGTTATCGGTATGCTAATTGAAAAATTTTTTTGAGTTTGATAAGAGTGATAGGGATATTGATTGCGGGGTTAGGTGGGATTGTTTTAGGTGGGTTTGTAAGGTTTACCTTGATGGGAGACTAGACTGCGATAAATGGTTTTAGCTTTTGCGAATTGAAATAAAAGCCATTAGTAAAGTTGTAAAAAACTTGAAAAATTATGAACGCAAGGCTGCCTTGATTACTTTCAATAAAATTTTATGTTTTCTTTCTTATTGGTCAATGAGCGTATGTTCTTTGTTCGAAGAATTAAGTTCATTGCTCTATGGGACAGTGTCAAAGGATTTATTAGCTTCGATTCAAGTTGATGGTATTCTTTAAGTTAAAATCGTTATTGTCTAAAGAAAAGTAAATCAGTTGCAGTCTTTGTTACAAAATATTTAAATAATACTATTCCGTGTTTCTTTTCTGATAAAAAAAATTTAAGCTAAGAATAAAAAGTAGAATAAAGTAGTTAAGCACGTTAATTTAAATTTCTGTATTAGAGCTAAGAAAATGTAAATTTAAAACAAAGTTGCAAAAGAGACAGGTTGATCTGAAGCCGTGTTATAATCAAAGCTACTTTTTTATTTAGTCATTATAGTTATTTAAAAACATCTTAGATAAACTTATTTATTGATTTTTAAAGATAACTAAAAAAATAAAATAAATTAAGCTAACAACAAACTAAATAACAGACAACAATAATATATCCTACAAAACGTTCCAAACTAAACTCTCCGCCAAAATTAACGTTCCAGCTCCTCACCGCCAAAACCCCAAACCAACTAGCAGCCATACCTTCTCAACCTACGTGCAAGCACCTATCCTCTCCAGCTCCAACCCTCGCCGGACTCAACAGCGCAACGGCCCAGCAGCTCGGTGCAACAGCCTCCTCGTCGTATCTACGGCTTCCCTTCGGCTCACCGCAGAGCTGCTGTCACTGTCCTCTCCCAACACGCTGCACCGTCAAAGCAACCCACACGATATCCGCACGGAATCGCAAGCCCTACAGAGCCAAACAGCTGAGCGCGCGCGTCACTGCGTCCACGATCCGTCTGTCCGTCTAGCGAGCCAAGCGCGACTACAACTCTCCGTCGCTCATTACGTAGCCGCACCGGCCGATCGAGTGTCTGGCTACTTATACACGCGCACTCCCCGGAGTACTCGAGAGCGTATAGTTATGTGCACTCGAGAGATTATATACAAGCTGGGCTGTATCCTCGATCGGCCGATCGATTCGGTTGGAATGTATGTGCGTCAAGTCGAGAGGATAGACAAGTGCGGACTGGGTCGCGGTCATTGAGGGAACGTTACGTCTAGACGATAGAGCTTCTAGGGGGCTTATCTCGGCCGGACCAACCGTGAGGTAGTGGGGCTTTTACGCGTGTGTTGTTTTTTTTCGGCCGTACGAGTAAGGAGATGTGTACGCGCGCGGGCGGACTTTTATCTGTAGCGGTTTTTCTAGAATTCGCTTTATGATATGGTTGCGACTTTGGCGATGGCCTGTGACGGCTCTTTTTATGGTTGCTCGTAGCGACGGTAGGGGTGGGGTTTACTGATATTGCGCGGGATTATGATTTTTTGTTTGCTTTGTGGAGGTGATAATAAGCGATAAAGAAAGGATTTTACGTCAGAAATATTTGATGATACGGAACGAGGTGTATATTTCTACGTTTTATTGTCGAGGTTTTATTTTATCTGCGAACTTGGATTGAAATGTTTCACCGCTGCTAAAACAATTTGTTAATTTGTATGCAAGGGTAGTTGATACGGATATATTCCATTTATCTTAGAAATCCGGTTCGCGATTGAAAGGTGGATTAAAAGTCAGGTAATTGGGTTGCACTCAATCCAGTAGAAATTCAATTTCGCACGTGTATTAATGCTGATAACTTCCATAATAATCGAGAAGAGTATTAACCTGGATTAGGTATCAATGAAACAAAATATTAAGATCCATTATCTTTATAAGAAAATGATAAAAAATCTCGAAGCTATTTTCTCTATAAATATTCTGAAGGTCAAGATTTAATTCAAGGTCTTGACTGACAAACATCATTTTTATCCCATAATTACTCCGTTATTTTTATCTTCTCTTTCATCATCGAACGATCGGAAGACCAAATTACGATTAACAACACCAACGCAACCCTCGACCAAAAACCAACCAAAAATCATCCCCCCAAACGATACCCTTAAATAAACCAAACCACTCACAGGGCCGGTTCAATAAATTTCACCTGTCCGAGCGTCGCGAACGCGTGACCGAGTTGTCAAAGCGGGATCGTCGCGCTTATTACGAGGCGCGTTAATTAGCTCGACGCGCACGTGTATGAATATATAACGCGGCGCGTAATCGTGCTAATGAACAGTGAAGGTGTGCTACTGGCGCACACAATGAGGTGACACTTTGTCGATCCCATGCCAAGGAGCCTGATCCTTGCGGTCAGCTTATAGGGCGTTTTGTGCTTACCGCTGCTCTGCTGGAAATCTATATTCGCGGTTTAGTCAACGGGTTGTGGGAGATCTGTGAGGTAAAGAGATAAGCGAAGGCTTTTAAGGTGATCGTTGTGAGTGTGGCTTTGTTTTAATGGCTTGCGTCATTAAATTAATTAATTTATTTTCGTACTGCGGATGAGACGTAGTTTGATGCATTTATCGGTGCACATCAAGATCGTTAATACACTCACGTTATCAGTATCAAAGAAAATAAAATACTTCGAAATACAGTTTAAAAGAAATCAATGATCAATAAATCACTCTCGCACAAAAAAAAACTCTTAAAATAAACCACAATAAACCTCGTAATAGCGAAAACCGAGCCAATTCCCCAGCCCTAACCTCCTCCGTAAAACCATCCGACCTCGTGGCATATCTCGTTCTCGAAAATACGCAGGGGATTCCGAAAATTAGGACAACCACTTTACCCATCCCGAGTCCGGGTCACCTATCCCAACCTCCAAAAAGACTCCCAACCCACTTGAAAACCATTCCGCTCGTTTCACTCGACATTAAGTATACACCCCCGCGCGGCAACGCGTGGTGCGGCATAAGCTTCGTGAAAAGAGGGGGAGCTCCAGGAGGAACGCACGCCCGCTAAATTGCATAATTCGGCTGATTTATACAGCCACGTCGGCGGCTGCGCTCCAGACGACGAGCGCGCTGTGTGTATGTGTGTTTGTGAAGGTATTGATCGCACGAAGACGGACCGTTCCGCGCTGCATCCACCAGCAGTGCGCGGCGCTCGGGCGCAAGAGCTGTCACATTTGAAAGTGATCGCGCGCGAGAATCCGGAAATTCAAGGTACGGATTGTCCCTAGGGTAAGAGTGGTGGTAGTTCGTAGTCAAAGGAATGAGAAATGTTGAGGATTATGGGCCGGGATGATTGAGTTGATCCTTTGAGCTTTGAGGGAGATTGTGTTTCTCGGCTGGTTGTACGTTTTATATCCGATCTTGGAATACGAATGTCGTTTTATGCGAATCTGATAAGAGATGGGACGATGGATTATGAAATAGACTTTTACTTAACGGGAATAACCTTGAATGGGAGAGTAAACGTGTCAGTTTGAAGGATGGCGTTAAACACTTGTCAGCGGATAATGTTTCGAAACTAGTCTCGTATCCGTGCAATAAAATTAAAAACATAGAGTAACAAAGTTACGAAGGAAAATATAAACAAAGAGGAAAAAACTTTCTGAAAACGATCTGTAATTAATCTTTTCCGCTACTTTGAAAAATCAAGTTCACTGAGCTGTAATGTAACCCATAATAACGCGGTGTGTCTGGTGTAATCCAAGGCGTTTTTAAAGAGCGTCGCTGGCAGCTCTAGGTGTGAGCTCGTTGCAGGTCTTATCTCTCGCACTTAGACTAATTGAAATCCAACGCGTCGACGAGCGGGCGGGAACGCGTGGCCAAGTGTCTTTTCTCTCTCGCAGCCACCGACGCTTTTAATTGAGCTCGGATTTTAATTGCAAGCCTCTATCTGGGAAAGGAAACTGATTTCAATTTTCTCTTTATTTTCAGTTTTTTTTTATTAAATATTTAATCGTTTGATACTTTTGTATGGTTTATAAAATCATGTTCAGCGAAGGTGTTAAGTAATTTACGATATTTATAAATAATTAATGTTACAGGGTGTGTATTGATTTTCAATTTTATTGTGTTTTCACAATAAATTGGTTTGTTGTTATCATTTCAAAGCATTATCTTCCTTACCGACTATCAAAAATTTTTGTCGATAAGTTATCGGCGTGTGGTTTAGGTTGCGCTCGGTTTCGTGGTTGAAAAGGTGTCGCTAGTTTATGGTGTCTTATTTCATATTTATTCTACACGATTTTTCCAATATTTATATTTAAAATTTTAAAGAGGATAATCAAATTTGATTTTACAAATAATATTAGTTTACAATTTTTTAAAAATATATATAAATTTACCGCAAAAAAAATACTCACTTTAAAAATAAATCTATCTAAAAAGTACCATTACGCAACGAATGCAGATACTTCGCGCAAAGTTTGTAACTGCTACTAAAAACATTCGTGTAAAGACAACCAATAGCGAAGTTTTATCGTGCTTTTTTTTCAATCTCGCTAGCTTAGTTATGGAGAGTCGCCAGTATGGAGAGTCGCCAGCCTAAATTGTATTTGAGTCGATTGCATTATTCTGCTGTGGGCCAAAAGCCAGCCCCCAGTGCGAATCTTGAGCTGCGGGATGTGCCGCTTGTCTGTGGTATAACGTCTCTATCTACTTCATAATGATTTTTGCTAATGCGACAATTTTGAGATATTATGATTCATTTGTTCGTCTCTTTTCAACGCGTCGTTTGATGTAAGTTATGTGGCTTATGCTGCATCAAAATATTTTTGTAGGTATACAAAAAATTGACATTATATTTATTGTATGAAATTTTGTTACTTCAAATTTGTTTATAAAGAGTGACGTTAGAAAAAATTGGTACGTCTTTGACTTCCTATATAGTTACGACAGAATAGCAATAAAGTGTATTACCACGAAATTTATAATTATTTTATTGCAATATAAAATTTTTTATATACTGAAATAAAGAACATTTGTACACAATTATATTAATTTTAGTACAAATGCACTTGCATTAAATCAATGTCATTTTAGATTAGAATATTTTGCTTGAATGTACTTATCCCAAATTGTGTTTACAGTACATGTACATTAAATTTATTGTAAAATATATTAAAATACAACTAAAAATATATCCTAAAAAATTGATTCAAATTGACAAATCTTCTTAATCTTATAAAAGCTTTAAGACGGCACCTCACCATGCTCCACAAAATGTACAAACTGCGAGTCGCTCGTGCTGCTATGACAACAAAATAATTTCCAAGAACTCAAGCAAATTCCCCATAAATCCAACTCATAAAGTCCTCCCACCATAGCGTAAATTACGCATAAAAGTAAAATTTTCCCCCCCGTGCAATTCGAGCCGTCCCCTTGCACGTCATATCGATCAGCTCAGCACGCCAGCCGTCGTAACAGAGCCATATACGCACGTATACATCCAGCACCCTCCGCGGTGTAAGTATACAGCCACCAAGACGAAAAAACGCACTCGTGTTATTAGCCGATGATATCCGTATAGGTGTAGTCTAGCGTGGGCGCCGCCGAGTCTGCGGTACTGCCGTGCAGCGGCCGGACTTTCTGCACTCAGGTGTGCGGCTGCTAAAACTGGCCGCGAGGGAGGCCAGGTGAGGGTGGTGCTTTATGGCGTCTGTACGAGGAGCCCCTACGCTCAATTATTCAGTCGGGCTCTGCGCGGTCTAGACTCTTGGGTTATATGTGTTCGCAAAGAGAGACGGCGAGTATGATGTTTTTCATTGCAGCTGGGGTTACCTTATTCCATGTTTTTTTTTTTTGTCTTTTTCTTTTGTTGTTTGTGGTATGAGAAGGAGAAGGAGGGATTCGTAGAATATTAGTTAGATTGAATTGATGGTGGTTTTCATTAAAGAGGGGAAAAATATAAAGTTTTTTGTTCGTTCTTGTGGGATACTTTACGGTTGCAATCTTAAGTAAAAATGTTGATTGTGCGTATGTGTCTTAAAAAATAAGTCGGAATTCAATCTGCTTAATGCTTTGCATTCTCAAAAGTTTACTCAGGTTTAATTAAATAATTTTTGTACAAATTTTATAGGACATTTTAATCAAAAAACGTAATTCACTTTCGTACTTGATAAATTCAATAGAATAAAAAGTTCCTTTCTGCACATACTTTTCTCGCTAGTTAAAAAAAAAAAATAAATAAATAAATAAAAAGTTTTTACTTTCTGTATATATTGGTAATTACTTCGATTAATTTAGGTTTCGCTTCAATAACTTTAATACAAAAATCTAAACTTCCAGTTGAATATATTTTCTTTCGTGAGTTTCCAATAATCCAATATTTCGTATCAGGTTATGGCTTTTTTATTTTAAAAAAAGTAATCCATTTAAAAGAGAAAAAGATTGCAGAGAACAATGAATAATTCTAAAATAAAAAGAGAATAGCACAAGGAAAATATAAAAAATTGTGGCTTCTGACCGTGATATACTTCTACAACAATCGAGTGCTCTGCTAAGAAATTGAAGGCGAAACCTTTTTAATAAATTTTGGTTTGCAAAAATGCGTCTTTATAGCTTAATACATAATTGACTTTGCCAAACAAAACGTATTTTAATATAAAATATCGCAATTTCTTAACGAAAAAAAGCGTAGAGCCAAGAATTGTATCGGTACGTTGAGCTCACTCTTATTCAATGTCTACGCAAGGTTAAACTTGTGCGTGCAGCCGGCATTACGTAATCGAAATTCCTATTTTGTTATGTACGCGTGCCACTCCGATCCGCCTTTAATGACAATTCCTTGCAGTTTTTGCGATGTTTCTAATTGTGATTACACGAAAATCTGAGACGACTTATTGTATTAGATTTTTATCATTAAAAAATGTATTTTAATTTATTATTGCTTTGACAGTTTTATAAAAAGTTAATGTACAGTTATTTCCATCTTTATATTTTTACACATATATGATGTATTACAGAAAAATAATCATTCTAAATTTATACATAGTAGACAAATTATTAGTGTATATTTTATTAGTAGTAAAAATGAAATTTGTTTATTTTTTATGTAAATTTTGATATATACAGTACTAATTGTAACTAAGGGAAATGAAATTACACACAATAATTGTGAAGCTGATTTCCACTCATTTTAATGTAAGCACTTCGATAATGTTGGTAATGTTACTCGTATTTCAAATAGATTTTTTGTTAAATTTAAAAATAAAAATTGCTAGATACATATCAACTAAATAAAAATAATGCATTATTAATATTTTGTATTTATGTGTAGAAACGTTATTCTGTTCTATTCATATGACTAATAGCTTTCTCTTAGCAGTTTATTCAATTAGTCATTCTGAAGTATTTACTTGACCTTTAAACGCTTTATCCACTCAATCGGCAATTCAAGTATACAATCGGCGTTTAAGCTTATCTAGCTCTTTAGATGCTCTGCGAAGCCTCAAAAGTGCCACAGTCAAAAGTTCATCACTTTCCAAATAATTTTCGAAATTTACAGTTTTATAAAGAGCATAATATTAGGATCTTTTGAAATTACTATCAATATCTGTATAAAAATTCCCACTTTTTTCATCCTTTAAGTTTTAGGGAGTATAATTTTATTTTATAAATTAATTTTTCTGTTTGTTATATTTTAAAGAAAATAAAAAATTTTGAATTTGAAGGTTCCATAAAAATTGCGTTTAAAAATAGACTATTTGTCATGGTACCATAAATTACGATCATTCAATTGTAAATTATTGGTTTAATTGATGGCAATCCCACGCGCTAAGAGTGACACTAAGAAACAACGTTTAATTTTAAAAATTCTGAAACGTTTTCTAAAAAAAAATAATTAAATTTTGTTTATATATAAACAAATTATAATAGCCTTATTCTTTTAAAATTACTAATTTACCAACTAAAAACTACAGAGTTGCATATGCACTACAGAAAAACAAACGCCCAAACCAAATACAAACATAAAACATATTTTTCCCCATTCTAACTACCAAACAAGCAAACCTACCTATCTTCTACCACCGCAGTCTGCAATTTTGCTCACAACCGGCCTAGCTCCTATACCTATACATACTGTTCATCCTCGTATACGATTAGAGCAAGCGCAGACGAAGAAAGATAGAAAGAGAGAGAGAGAGAGTAAGCGCCGACGAAGAGGAATCGGCATCGGGTGTGCTTGCGGCTAGTATGTCGCGGCTCCCCGAGCTAATGAAAATAGCGAAGGTCCGGAGCTTGGCTCTTTTGTCCCGAAAAAGAGGCTGGGCCCTGCCAATTTTCCTGAGGTGCACTGCGCTCTCGGCCTACCTCCGCGCATTCTTCGCGCGATTTCGTGCACGCAGGTGCGTATCGAGATGTAGAGCTTGCAAGCTCCTCTCTCTCTCGACCGGCTGAGCGCCAGCGCCAGCTGACGTGTGTCATTGCGCGCTGATTTTCCGAGTTGGAGAACTTTCCGTCAGCCGTGATGCGCGACTTTCGATTTCCTCCTGCGCATCGTGAATGATGGGTTTGATTTAGGTCTATTTTGGAACTGTTTTGAAATCAATGTTTCTTTGAGAATGGAAAGTTTGGATGGCCCGAAAACTCGTTCCAAGTATAATGAGTAAGCAGCGGAGCTTATCTCCGCTATCTGTCTCCTCGTTATAACAATCTTATTATTATCCTCCTTTTTGTGTGTTTGAACCCGGCAATCTTCCCATTCTCCCTCTATACAATCATTCGTCAGGCCCCAACGTGCCAACCTCCTAAATATTTACATCTCAGGCACACACGGAGACACAAAAGCCGCTCGAAAACACACACCCCTATTTATCCACTCCGCTAATTAAACCTCCTCCCAGCCTCTCTCTCTCTCCAAAAGAAAAGCCACGCATATCCAGCTCCGATTTCCTCTCATCTCCCATTTTCCCAGCGCTAATATACCCACATCTAGTGCGCGTCATACGCGCTAAGACTCGCATGCGCGCGCTGGCATGCGCCATGTCTACGTGCGCGAGCGGACAGTAGATGCGCCTGTCCTGTTCTCTCTCTCTCTAACTCGTTCTATACTATATCAGTGGCGTATACACACAGGGTAGAGAGCGAGAGAGAGAGGGAGCTGCGTCGTCGTCGGGTCGCGCATGCGGAGGAGGGGAACCCAGAGAGAGAGAGAGCAGAGCGGCGGCAGCAGCGATCGCCAGCGAGCCTTCCCCCGGGTCGATAGAGCCGCGCAGCAGTCCTCCTTCCGACGCGCCACGAGAGACTGTGTTACATATACACACATACACAGACAGAGCACACACGAATAAACACAGTAAAGAGAGAGAGAGAGTCCGCTTTTTCCCCCCTCGAGTCATTTGTTGTTGTAGCGAGAGAGGAGAGCGCCACGCACTGCTGGGCCCCGCCGAGAAGAGAGATTGATACGCGCGGATAAAAGGCCCGACGAGAAAATCGGGAGCCTGCGATATATAAGTGCGCGAGCGAGAGTTTCGCCTTGTCGACACACGTCTTTGTATATCGTTATCAGCTCTCTCTCTCTCACTTGCGCGCGCGCGCCGCCTGCCTGCCAGAGAGCTCTAGTCGTCGTCCGCGCGGATCGCAGTGAGGTACACAGGCAGCAGCAGTCGACGCTCTGCAGTCGGCCACTCTCCTTGGGGGTTTGTGTTCAGGTGGTATAGCTTGGCCATTTATTCTGTGCGCGAGTGTGCTTATACAGAGCGAGGGAGAGTCTCTCGCGTGCTCACGCATACACACGGCCGAGAGTAGAAAAGTGCGTAGGAGTAGCCTGAAGGATTTAATAAGCCCGAGAGGTAATCGAGATGGATGGACCGGCGTGCACCAAGGACGCGAACTCGACGGCCTGCAAGAAGCCCTGCGGCTCCATCTGGAACATCTTCTTGCCCTGTAAGCTCTTATACCTTGCTTCAATTATGGATCTCTTCTCTGTCTGTTTCTCTGCTTTTGCTCGCGCGGGATTTATTGTCTTGAATAATACGAGGTGCGTCTCTCTCGCGCTGTTTTTACGCCGCGACGTGTGACTCAGCTGCCACAGACAGAGGCGTGATAAACGCGTGGAATATTTCGGATTCGAGAGGAGGAGATAACTGAGGATTTTTAAAGGAGTATCTCGCCGAGAGATGCTCCAAAGCGAGAAAAGCTCTTTTTGTAAGCTCTCTCTTTTTTGACTGATAATGCTGGCATCGAACATTCTTTACATTCTTCGACGACACGTAAACCCTGCGAGTCTACCAAGTCTCTACTCCAAAATAACCGGAGCCACAATAGCTCCCTTCAATTACCCTCCCATTCACAAATGCACTTCTCTCTATTCAAGTAGCCCCGTCATTAATCCAAGCCTCCAACACCGACCCTCTCCTCCTGAATCAAACCCTACTTACACCCATTAAAAAACCCTCCTCTCCCCGCGAGAAAAAGGCGCATCTCTTGCCGCCGCGTAAATAGGTCAGCTCTCTCTCTCTCTCTTGCCAACCACTGCAACAATAGCGCATAGAGAGCAGTGCACCGGGTTTTTCTCGCAGGCGGTGATCGAATTTTCGTGAATAGCGGCCGTGTACGCCGCGCGGCGCGCGTCGGCGGCGGGCTCATTGCGGCATTATACGCCGGGGGAGAGTCCATTCTTCGACGCCGAGAGAGCCTGGCGAAGCCGCCAGCTTACTCCTTGTTTTTGCGCGCTCGTAAAGAGAAAGAAAAAACGACAGGATCCCAGGCGAAAGCTGCACATCCGCGGAGAGAGTGGCACTCTTTATGTATATGTATATGCAATGCGCGCCGTGAGTGTGTATACGCGACTGCGATGATGGTGTGCGCGCTGTGTGTGTGTATATACGCGCGGCAAGTTTCGATCGTTGCGCAGGAAATATAGGTTATCCTCTCCTGCTCCGTTAGGTGTGGCTAACGTTTGGCGAATTTTTTTCGCCCTCGCTGAATCGCGATGCTGGATGTGTATTAGCTTCTGCGAGTAGCGTTGGCTGTAAATTTGTATTATGACGCGCTACTACGTGGCTCCGCCTTTTCTCGATACGCTCATTCTTGAAACGAGCTAAGGTCGAGCGGGTGAATTGTTATTATTTTCAAAGTAAAGACGCTGGTATTCCAGCTATGCCGCGGACGCGTGCGCACTCTAGCCTGTGCTGAATCAACGAACGGATTTCAGGTTCTTCATCCGTAAAACTTTCCATTAGGCTCTCGCGGAGGAAATATAACGGTCCTCTCTTTTTCCGCTTATATTGAAAATCCATCCTAGCCGCTGCTACTCTCGAGCGGCTCGCACACACAGCCTTTATTCCAAACGGCCAGTCGGCGTAATAAAACGAAAGTCACGGCTCTGTCACAATAGTAGCCGCTGCATTAAATTTTCAGCTCCGTTCGATCACTCGGACATAAAGAACACTCGACGCGACGGAAAAAGCGTTCTTACCCCGCTCGGTCCTCAAAACCAATCCGTCTTCTCGTTGATAAATTTTTTCGCAAAATCCATCCCCCGCTGAACAAAGCGCGCGAAAGGCGCTTTTATACAAATCAATAATGTAGCTTGGCGCCCCGAGGAAGCGCGAACATCGGGCTTGCGGTTCATCGAGCTCGGCTAAAGGCAAATCGGCCCTAACGAGCTTACGCTCCGGCTGCACTTGTAACGCTAGGCGCCGGACAATCGTCCCTCACGCGCCACTTTTTTTCTCTCTTCTCCGTATATATATATAACATCTTCCGTCGAGTCGGCCTTGCATCCATGAAGAATTCAAGTCTCCGCCGCATCCGGATTGATTATTTCTTCGTTCTTCCGCGTGTATATACATGCCCCAGGCGAGTGTAAAGACACTGCGCCCGAGCTTTTTCCACGTCGGCGAAAGGTCAACGACCCCGGCTCAGCCGGCCTATACCACCCCGCGATGCGCGAGCAGCCCTCAGCGTCGCGCTGCCGGTGTATATGCGCGGATATAACTACGTGACCCGGAAACGAGCGAGAGCCACTTCCGAATGCTCGGAAGATGCGGGATGCTGATCTTTTGTCTGATGAGGTAGCGAGTTGCTGAGGTTGGCTTAAGGAGGTCGGCTGGAATTAAGGGGGTACTTAATGTTTTTTCGGTGATTTCTGATTCTATCTTGCGAGCTGGTTATTTTCGACGCTATGACTTTGGAAGGTCGAAAGGACGTTCTTTTTGGTTGGCAGTATATCTTGTGGACGTGGAAGAGCCGAGGCGATGGAGCCGCACGCGATATTCGAGCGAGTATCTTCATATCTTTGCGTTATCGGGATATTTTGAGTTTCGCGTTCGACGAAAAATATTTTCTGAATAAAGTTAATCTTGAGAAGCCTATCTGCTAATTATCGTTTTGGAGTGACTGCACAGAATTTGGAGCGCGGAGATTGTTATTTCCAGTTTAATTTTTTGATAAAGAGTTGAGAATGAAATCTAAATAATGTTATGCAGAAAATCAATTTCTTAAACAATAGCTCATAAATAATTTAATTGAATGTAAAGCATAATATATTATATTTTTATGCTAGAATACACAAATATAACATGCTGCTGTCGATTTCAGAATGTCAGATGTAGAATTTTTCTATTGTTCATGAAGTTATATTTTTTTTTATAAACTTTTTAAATAAATATTATTAAGTAAAGCATAGATTTTTTATTATACTATTTTATAATAAATCTAAAAAATGATTTAATCTTTTTATGTGGTAAAATTCTAAATTCGTTTTTGAAAAATTATATCGATACACTCTAAACTAAATTCTTCTTCAATTTAAGATTTTTAATTTTTTGTACATTTAATTATAAATATAACAATTTCTATTGTGAATGAAAGCTATTATAATGTGATAAAATATTGCATTGTCTAATGTTTCCTTAATACCTTTTTTTCATCACGTTCAATTTTTTATCAAATGAAGCTTGTCTATGAGATAAGGTCTGATTTACGATTACTGCAATCGATAAGCAATCTGAAATCTTAACATACTGTATTTTATCAACTGACTAACATATTAATACTTAAAGTACACACTCAAATCAAATATTAAATATTTAAGAAACAATATATTTTTGTTACTATTTTCAAATATTGATTTTCAATGCATACATTAAAAATACATACAATGCAGATCACAAAAAATCTTGATTGATAATTAAGTCCACATAAAAAAAGTTTACGATTGCCGATTCTTGCTTAAGATTCAAGAGAAGGTGAACTTTGTACTTTTTTTTTTCTCAAGCGATGAATCAAGCAGGCACGCCGAAGTCGATTTATTTTACCTGATGTCATTCCTTCGCGATATCCAATACTTGATCCTCTTATGTGCTTGCGGCTCCAGCGGTGATCGTTGCGCAACTCGCCAAGCGCGGTCTTTGATTATGAATGTCATTGAACTAACGAGATGAAAAAAGGGCAACCGCATCGTCCATTCCCCCTTGAGTCTATTCTACCTTTGCGTTAAAATTAACTTTGCAAACGAGCTGCAATTAAACCCAGAGTTTGTAAATTTTTTTTAGGAATATAAACTTTGATGCAAACATTTTATGTCTTTCTACATGCATTTTTGTTAGTTGGATTAAATTTATATTAATTATATATTTTGTTAGGAAATTAAACGATTTATTTTTATAAAAACACTTAAATTATTATAATAAAGCGTGTACAATGAAGCGGGTTGACAAAAAGTCACCAAAAGTAATTTGTCCGATTATGCTTTATCTACAGATATTCCCCTGAATTCGTATATGGAACTTGCGTAATATACGCCGATCGATATCGTACATTTAATACCCACCGGTCTATAGAATTTAAGACCTCATTTCTGTCAGCTTACTCAATATTCGGCTTTTTACGGCCTTTCAGCAAAAGAAAAAAGGTTTATCGATTATTAGCACATTTTTATGTCGACTAACAGATTTTTTGTTAATTCTAAATGAATGTAACAGAATAATTTTTTAATTCGATAAAGACAAAAAACTGAAAGCAGAAATTTGTTCAAAATTAACGGATGCGGTATGTCGTTGTTTGAAATCAGTACTATTTGGCTATATATTTTGGCATTTTTGAAAACTTAACCTCGAATCTAATAAAAAATGTATCTAAAAGGTAACAAATTTAAATTATTAAAAATGTATTTTCCATTAATAAATTAAGTAACAATGACAAATAATGCAAATTTTCGTCGCAATTTTCCATGAATCTTCAAGCGGCTTTTATAATCACGACCGGGATCTCATGTATGTATAACAATTATTTTTGCTTTATAATTTTTAAAAAATTTAGAAGCTATATAAATATAATCTTTCAAAAGAAGCTTAATATATATATAATCTTTGATTTCAAAACCCAATAATTTAATTGAATATTTTATTATGTTCAGACATATGAATTCGAGGTTAAATAATATTCATTTTATTTAGAGTGTTCCAATTTGATGTTCAGCAAGGCACAATTTGTACGCAATTCACACTAATAGATTGAAAAATTCATCTAAATATTTTCGAAGCACAATGTTACAATTTTAAGCCACGGGCGCACGTTTTGTTGTTGGTCTTCAAATCTTCACCACGCCATTAATGCAAATGCGTCTCACGCAAATTATGCAAAGCATCCTTATGTCTGATCGGATCGTCTTTTCATTTACGCTACACCGGAACAAGTTTATCTTCTCGCACTTTACGAACGAGCGATTATTCATCGGCAGAAGTTGTTTAAATTTGCAAATTTTGCATAAGTTTATACAAATGCTGTCGTGAAGTCACTTAGAACAAATATGAATTTCGTTATTTTTAAATTTATTCAGCTTACGCATTTTAGAATGTTTTTAAAGTGCAATATAAATAGATGTCAATATAATACTTTAATTTTAACCACGAAAGTTCACTCAACAAACATAATCCGTAAACGTGAAAAAATTGCACCATCAGTGTCTGCAACATAAAATCATAACAGCTAACCTTTCACAAATAAAAACAGTCTGTATCAATTTTCCGCGCAGGCGTCCCGTGATGCCGTGCAACAACCAGACAGTATACAGCAACGATGAAAATGACGCTACAAATTGGCCGAGTCATTTTACACCGTTACGCTCCAGCTCGCACGTCCACACATATGCCTTCGCCCGTGCACACAGTAAAATACACAACTACTGCGTACTTGACACAGTCAGTGCCAGCAGTCGTGACGTCCCTGAACAATGTGTGCAGGAGGAAATATTGATTCCTTCTCCTTCTCGCTCCTCTCCAGTTCTCTTTGTGTCGTGTTCCTTCTCTCCTTGTTTTTTTTTCAAGCCTCCCCACCGCTAGCATTTGGAGTCGTCTTGTGGGCGGTTGTATACCTCTGCCACCGGCTCTGAGAGTCATCCGGCGTATTTATACCTCTTCGTGCTCTCGTGGCTGTGATTTTCTATGCGTTGAGTATGCAGTCATTAGTTTTCCGTTTCGCACCAGTAGGCTTTTGCGATGAAAATTAGAGTCAAGAGAGTTTTGTGATGGAGAGAGAAAGTCTACTTGGGTTTTGTTTTGCTCGTGGCTTAAATTAAAGGTTTGCGTTTTGATTGCGGGTGAACTTGAAAAGTAGATTCTTTGTCAAGAAGATGGAGGTGCTTGACGAGGACGATTACTCGGCGTTGCATTAGAATGTGTATATTGTTTTTTTTTTATTGAAAAACTTGTTTAACGACTTCTTTAAATACTGCTCAGTTTAGATTTGCAAAGTGGTATTAAATTATCTCAAGTCATGTAATGCTTACTGAACATTTGATCAAAATCTTCATATATTATTTTGCAGCCGAACGAGTAAATAAATTTTAAAAGATATGAAGACTTGCGAATTTCAAATCGAAATTAACTTGCAGTTTATTTAGGTGACCAGATAAAAACGCCAGTTTTATCGTCGTTGGTTACAAAACGACTTTCTGATTAGTAGAATATCTGAAGTGAACTTCTTAACGACTCAGCGACTACACGCTAACCGCTTTTTTTATATTCTCTTTCTATGTGTTGTAAAAATTATAAGAATCTTCTTAGCGGAAAAGTCTGCATGATTGAAAAACTAAAATAAAAAACAAATATGAATACTAATGAAATTTCTATCTTATCTTTCAAATAAAAAATAACGTATACTTAAAATTACCAATTATGTAATTATTAACTTCTCAAACTATACTATATAAAAAAATTTTAAAGTTAAATTTTCCTTTCTTACTTCTTTTTTTCTTTTTTTTTTTAACTATTTGCACTTTCTTATTGTATAATTTATGAGCAAGCTTGATGTTGGTGATGGATGTTAACACTAACCTTATCTATTTGTGTTCTTTACAGATGCATGGTTTAACCCAGAAAGACTGAATCCAAAAGGTGAGTTAAATATTTATCTAATTTACTCCATTTAGTATAAAAATTAAACGAGACTATTGCAAGTAAAAACTATAATTTTTAAAAGTTACTTATTGATTCGAACAGTCTTCGTTCAATTTTTATGAAGGGTTAAATATAAATAAATGTAAAAAAGAAATTTAAATTAGAAAACGAGCATATCGTCATGCATTATTGTTTTGCACATGTTCATTCAACACGCTCGCATTAACATGCTTAATTCTTAAGGTAATTCATCCAATCACGATCAATTATCTTTCATCGCTTTCTTCTTTCAGCACTATTTACTCTTTGCATTTTAACCATGCTATTCAAAAACGAAAAATTGCATCCAATTGTTAACGACAACGATACGTATTTAAATTATTTTTCAATGAATAAATAAAATTATTTTTTTTTAATGATTTGCTTAAAATGCGATGAATTTACAAATTGAATTATTTTCAACAAGTACAAAACAATGTTGTTGCAAATTATAATATGCTTTGATTAGCATTAACATTGATACAAAAAGTTAGATAACCGGATAAAAAGCGTTTAGGAGTATTAAAAGAAATCGGTGTCATTGTACGTTAGTGGGGCAGTGCAGGCATCTGCATTTACGTTTTCGCTGCCGGCCAGAGTCTATCTCTGCGCACCACCTGTTTCCACATCTATTTTCAACTCCCTTCGACTTTCTCTGTTCATAATGTAATTTCTCTTTCCTAT
Source organism: Eupelmus urozonus (assembly GCA_900480035.1). Taxonomy (NCBI): domain Eukaryota; kingdom Metazoa; phylum Arthropoda; class Insecta; order Hymenoptera; family Eupelmidae; genus Eupelmus; species Eupelmus urozonus. The sequence goes on from UELX01000812.1 coordinate 32,972, forward strand.
CTCGTGATCTTTAAAAATCTTTTGCCAAAGTGAAAACGGTTGATAAATTTAGCAATTACAGGTTGTGTTATAAATACATTGCTATTAAAATAAATAGCTAAACGATCACGAAAGTTTGATTAAGATTAATTTTATCACTTTATATAAAATTTGAAAACCATTACTGAAATTATTACTTTCCCGTATTAACATTTTGATTCTATCACACAAAAATTTTAAGAATTTAAAAATAAAATGCAATTTATAATAACAATGACCCTGAGCATCACGAGACTGACAGAAAAAGCTTAAAAAATTCTTACTTTATTTTTAAACACAAGCAAAGCCGAAAGAAAGGTTAAGATCCATAAAGGTTAATCACTCGGTATATTTCGGACGTGCGCACTTTTTCAGCATCGCGCTCCTCAGTCTCCTTTGTGTCATGGCCAGTAAACGCCTCGATCATCTCTCATCCCCTTTGTTCAGCGCACACTCATTCGCCTCAGTTTTCCCCTTCGTCACACTGCGCCTCGACATTGGCTACTCTCTCCTTCCTTTCTCTGCTTTTCCACGCGTCTGCATTTCCTCCGTTTTCCCCCCTCGCGTCCCGCCATCCCCACCCCCTCGTGACATACTGCGTCTCAAAAAATTCTCCATCTCCTTTCATCTCGCGCCTTAAGCCCTCAAGGCTATGCCGGGGCTTTCCCGCATCCCTTTTTACGCGCAGTTTTAGTGTAGGTAGTTTCGAACGCGAGTGGAAGAGCCCGCGCGCACGCAGCAGTGTATCCAACCTTCGAAAAAGCCCGAGAATTCTCGCCACTGAGTCACTCGCACACATATACCCTAACTCTCTTTCTCTGGCTCCCTCGCTCTTTCATCGTCGTAGTTAGCCCGAGAGAGCGTTCAGTGTCTCGTCGTCGCTCCGGGAGAGTGAAACTCCAGGAATCGCTGCGCGGACTTACGTTGCCCACGCGTTTCAGCCTTTTGTTACTTTTATTTTTTATACGACTTGTCGTGCGTGCGTGCGTTCTGCACTTGGCTGCTCTTTTAACTGTCTACCCCCTGCGTTGTGTGCGTAGCTCGGGATCGATTCACGTGGAGAGGAGAAACGAGTAAGATAGCAGTAAGAGGGTCTAGTTTATTCTGGTCGAGATTTGGAGCTCGGTCACTTTTTTTCTAAAACAGTACAGTAAATTAATGTAGAGTGTTTGCTCTTTTATTTAAAAAAAAAAACTGTCATTAACCAGAATAATTCAGTGCCAAGCGGTAAAGAAAGAAGGAGGGGCTCCGAAAGCGTTTTCGTAATTAACAACAGAGATCAGCGCTAAGTGTGTCAGTGTCAATTAACACATAAATCCAAAAGCAACAAAGCGCAATATTAACGTTCTCTAAAGCTCATCTCCCGCTTTCATAACCTCCAAAGCTCGCTTCCCGATCTGACCTAAAACCTCCCCCCTGTCACCTCTTCCTCAAAAAAAGTCCGCCATCGCTGCTCTACTACTGCTCTCGCAGCGAATAAAAAAAAGGCCACACGCCTCTCTATAAGAAAGAGCGAGCAATCAATTCTGTCTGGCTCTCTTCTCTCTCGCGAGAGAGCGAGGAAGAAAGATATAGAGGGTCATCGCAAGCGGCGCAAAACGAGAGTAATGCCCGTCTCCGCCGCAGCCGTCTTGGATGCGCGCGCGCGTCCGTGGCTTCCAATACTAAATATAACGTCCAGCCAGGTTCGCCTCTGGTGTCTTGCCAGCCGTGCGCTCTCTCTACTTCTGCTTCTCCCGATTTTACTAGAGCGAGCGAGCTATATATCTACTGCACGGCGGCATCACACCGGCCGTGCTGCGGCCAGTTCCCTTTAGCCGCGAAGTGCGCGCGAGCGACCCTTGAATCTTTCCTCTCTCGCTCCTTCCTTTAAAACTATACGTCTAACCTTCTTTCTTTATCTCGTTCTGTCTGTCACTCTGGCATACCTCGGAGCGAGCCTCGTGTCTTCAACCCCGTTCGCTCCTGCATATTTTTCTCAAGTCCGGCCAAGAAGGGGGCGAGCCAGGGGATACATATCGGCGAGGTGCGCAAGCGCGAGCAGTTGAATACTCTATATATGCGAGCTGTGGATTGTGGCTCTCGTGCGGCTTTTATGTAATAGATTGGGAAGCTTTTTGAAGGATACTTGTTGGTGTGTTTGATTAAAGAATCGATGCGGTATCTGTAATAATTAATTAGATAAGAGTTTCGTTGATGCTATTGATTCATTACTGATTCAGTGTTTTTTTTAAACATGTATTAAAGAAATAAGTAAAGTGAAAACTGCGGAAATTAAAAAA
>UELX01000813.1:0-60111 GCA_900480035.1 Eupelmus urozonus
CTCCTATCCCTCTCTCTTTCTCTCTCACTCTCTCGCTCTTTGTGTACAGCGTATACTCGTAAAAACTTTTCCTTTAACCCAACGTTCGAGTGAGATTTTGAGGTGAGGGAATATAACTTTATCTAATAAACGAACTTATCGCGGCCAATCTGCGCTCTAGCGGCAGCAACAACTTTCTTCATTCCGATGTTGCTGAATAATTATTTTGCCTCGCTTCTCCTACCCTCCTCCCCTCTCATGCGCGAGATAACTCGGTCGAGGAGAAGGAAAAGGAATGAAAAAACAAAAGGCCTGCTTTATAAACTGAGGTAACAGAATTACTGCTACTTCGAACACTCAGACTTTTTCTTTTTCTCTCTAGGGATAACGTAATTGTTGCTCGGTCTCTTTTCGATTTTCTTTTTCCTATAATCTAAGATGCTTGCGTAGGTAAAGCTAGAGACGAAGAATTATTCTCTTATTCAGTTCAAAGTTTATTTATTGTTTACAACTTCATAAGCATTATGACAATTACAAATTTTTAAATTATTTTCTATTTTACAGGAATAATATTTTGTGCAAATAAGGAATTTGTTGTCAAAGGCGCCTGAAATAATCAGAAAAAGTATTGTATTTTTTTTTTAACAAGAACAAGTATAGATCTTTTATGTACAAAAAGAAGAAAAAACATTAAATTATTACAGAATCTTCAAATATTTTAAAATTTTGTAATTGGAGGAAATTTACATGTGCCACGAACTCGCCAATACTTAACCTCCCTAGGTGCGTAATATACTACTTCCTCCCAATGAGTAGAAAATTCCATTTTCTATGCGTTTTTGATACACAAAAAAGAGCCTGTATTATGTACGCGGTAAATAATTGCATTTTTTATACATAATGAATTTTTAATGGCTACTAAAAAATACTCACTCCAGTCACTTTTGCTAAAATACAAAAGGGCGTTATGTACGGGATCACAGAGAAGCTTGAAAAACAAGAAGAAAACAAAGCGCCTCTCGCGGACGAGAATTCTGATTGCGGTAATCCGCCAAGCACGACAAACGGGAGTACGCACGGGAGAAAAAATACCGCCTTTTAAAATGCTACTTCAAAAGCATTGGACAACCATTTTTCTAACTGCACATAAAAGCTTAGAATTAAGGACTCGTATGATTTTGTTAAATTTTTTAAGGCTTACTTTCACCAAATTGCTTTAACTTTCTCTGTTTACCTTTTTGCCGTCTGTGAACTTTTATTAAGAAGAGTACCGTTAAATTTCAAACACACTTACTATTGAAAAATTAATTGGGGAAAAGGCTTATAACATTTTCATTTAAAGCTTTCTTTTCTTTCCAGTTTTTAGCCAGACCATTTGAAAAATCTGAGTTGAAAAGTTAAAGTTTTAATTAGAAAACATCTGGTCTAGGCTCAATAGAAAATTAAAAATTTAAAATTATCGATTCCTGAAATCGATTTAATTTTTAACCTTCTCGAAAAATTGAGAATAAAAAAAATCAATGAAAAGGGAGATAAAAAATAAAAGCGTAATTAAATATAGTTAAAATGGGCCTGGAAATTTTTGAAATACCTTTAATCCTTCTATCAGGTCGGAAAGATCTCGGTCTAGTCTGAAAAAGCCCATATCCAGCTGTCGATCCTAAAGCCGTTGCAGCACTGCGATCGCGCGTGGATGAAAAAAATTATCCACCATAAAAAATCCAATATCCCTAACCCCGCCCGTAAAACCAAAGCCTCTTCGCGACTTCTTCCCTCGCGCACGCAATCGAATGGCTCTCGTCGCGCGTGTGTCCTCTTCATTTGTCGCGAGGGAAATGTAAATATTCTCTGTTAGCTCGGCCGAGAGTGAGAAAAATCCTCGCACCTCTCCTGGAGGCGCGCACGAGGCGATAAAGATACGCAGAGCGCAAGGACTTTAAAGTTTGATGGCCCATTAGACGCTACCCTTAGACGAGAGCCGACACCGTCAAAGTGACGCGCGAATCTTACATCGTTTTCCTTTTTCTCTATCTCGGAGCCTCGCGCCTCGTTCTCCTTTTTGCTTCGCCTCTATATGCCCTCGTATTCTTCACGGTCCATTAACAATCGCGCGCTCCTCTTGTAGCTGGAACGTCGACTGCAGCACGAGTCCTTCCTCCCTTTTTTTCTTCCTCTCTAGGTCGCGCACGCATCGATTTTGCCATTTTTGCGCCACTGCCGCGAGAATCGACGCACGCGGCTTCCTATCTCCTACCGCCTCAACAGACTCCTTTTTTCGCTTTTATTTCGGCAGCTCCCTTTCCTTTTTACCTTTTTTTCTCCTCGAGAAGAGGTCGTTACGACGCGTTGACGCTCAAAGAGTTAAACTCGTCTGTTTTAGGAGAAGCCCACGAAATTACTCACTAAGACAAACCTTTTTTCTTGCAGTCTTCAATTGATTACTTTTCGATGACAGACTAATTGTGAAACGTTGATATCAACAAAAATTATTATTTTAATAAATGAGAAATAAATTTATGCATTCTCTGATTATGTAAAAATATACCTTACCAAGAAAAAACAATTAACTTTCAAGGCCCTTTTATAGTGCCTTTTACAAGAACAAATTTATTTTCAAAGCTAAGGGAAAAATCAAGGATCTTATTCAAGAACAAAGGCGTACTTTCATGATCCACATTAATTCTCTTTGCATCTATCTTGGGCTGTCGTAAAAGTACGGAGATCCGACGAGGTAGAAAGCGAAGGAAATAAATCTTTGAAGCCCAGTTACAAAGAGAGCGTAAGGGTGTAGTAGTGACTGCATCAGCACTGTCATAAGATTTGTTTGTACTTGCGCAGCTTTTTTGTCATTCCGCTGCCTTATGTAAATTTTTTCTTGTACAGATAACGAATATGGTAGGAATTTTATTCACTGACAGCTCGCAGTGTTGCTGTTCCCATCAAATTATACCATGTACTTTAAATTTTGTATAAAGAAAAGTTTTATTTAAAATTTTTATTTTCTAGTTTTACATACAATAAATGATTTTATTTGAAAAACGATTGGAAACTCTAGAGAGAAAAGTAGATTATAGATATATTAAGAGCTTTTAGCGACATAAAGGCAACTTGCAATCAGATTCCGGTGTTATCTAGAAAAACTAACTCGTATCCATTGTATTTTCGAGCTTAATCTACAAAAAGTAATCCAGATCACTTTATATTGCCGTAAAAGTTTTGCTGCGGCGCGAATAGTTTATCGCTGAAGATAAGAACTTTTCTACGTCCCACGTGATTAATAAAAGAAACGAAGAGATTCTTTTGATACTTTTTGCAAAGATTTTTTATGGATTCATTACTACAGCATAAACTTGTATATTTGCAAAGTTTACAGCGGCTGAACATTAATTGCCAGCAAACAAAATCTGGATTAATTTTAAAAGCCTAATGAATTTTAATTACAAGCGTAAAACTCTACTTTTCATTAGCTCATATCTATGTGTAACAAAATCTTATTATTAATAAGGATAACCGAAATAAAACATGACATCAATTTCCAGCAAAGATAGCCCTGTTATATCAATTTAACTTGTAGCAATTATATTATTAATAAATTAAGATAAATTAAACAATGTTTTTTTTTTCATTAGCTATCGGCATCAATTAAAACAGTTTCAACGCGATGACCAAAATAATCCTCTTTCTCTCTCATTCTCTAAAGTCTAATTGCGCCCTATCCACATATTCCTCCACTAGATGTACGAGCCTGTCGATAAAAGCATAGAGAAATACATTTTACTTGCTATCGAAATGGAAGTAGTCGCGGGCCAAATTAAGATATGTCTTTTCCATTAGAAGCCATCAATGGCCCGCGAAATAATCCATTTTAACCCTATGATAGCCTCCCGCGAAATCTAATTACGTGCGCACACCGCCCATAAATACCTCCCCGCCAGGCCGTGGATCGGGTTCATTCGAGCAACGTTCATTACGTGGAGCAAGCGCTAAGCGCAGCTCCGTCTTCGCGGAAGACTATTAATTTCAAGCGAATCAACGCGAGGCTAAACGCCGCGCTCCGGCGAATCCTCAAGTGGCTTGCGAGAGACAGAGAGAGAGAGAGAGAGAGAGAAAGTAGACTCCTGGGCTGTTGTAAAGTCGTACGTCATAAGTGAGCTACGCTCTCTGAGGAAAACTGGACTTGTCGGAATCTTCTGTTTTCTTTGACTCCTTGGGGAGGAGAATAAAGAGTGCGAGGATGTTAAAGGGTTGTTGAAGCTATTGTAGAGAAAGCGCGCCGTGCATTGGAGATTTATGAGATACGAGCTTTCATGTTTCGTTTCAGTCTGGATTTCTTTATGTTGGCACTTTTTAAATTCTACATTTACGTTAGGCTTGTAATTACGTATAAAGATAGTCGATAACTGTTCATTTCTATATAGTGGTAATTCTCTTCTAATTTAATAGCGTTTTTAATTGTTTAAATTTTCTTTTTTTACAAATATTTCTATATAGCTTTTAGGCTTGTCTTTCATATTTTTTCAAGTTACTTGCCTGCCCTTTCACCCTTGAACTAAACAAAAATTGTATTTTTCAATTCTATAATCTTTTAACGGATTCGCTTTGTCGATCTACTATTTTCAAAACGTGTAAAATCTTCGAAAAGATTCAAAAATTTGCTATTATTGCAAAAGTTTTTATCAAACTGATCACTAATTGTAATTTTAAATTTTCTTATTTAAATAAAAAAAAGATCTAGAACGCATTAAATGAATAATCACATGTATTATGCAAAAAGAGAGAAAGAGTGGGAAACAAATGTTCTCTCCAAATGACCATTTCTGGAAACCTACATCCATAAATACTAGCAACCAGAACCTGACCCAAAGGGGCTCACCCTAACAAAGCTCACGCGTCAATTGTAACATTAAACGCTAGTGATTCTGCGTAATGCAAAGGATCAAAGAACGACAGGTGTTTCGTTTGCTCTCTCTCTCTGCCTCTCTCTTTCTCTCTCCCTCTGGCGTTGAGATTTATCGGCACGATGCATTAATGAACGCGCTTGCGCACACGCAAGAGTCATCTGATAATGAATGGGCTTGGCGCCGCGTTGTATAATCCTTTATGACATTTGTTCGGATTTTCCTGTGAGACGTACCAGCCGTGCAAGACGTAATTTACGAGCTTCAGGACAGCAGCCTGACATCGCCAACTGTTTTAGGAGCGGGGATAAATCAAAATAAATTTGAACCACTCCCGCGGATGTGTGCATGAGGAGCGCTGACTCTCAAATTTTCAATTAACGCTTGCTACTAGTTGGATATTGCGTAATGAAAACTAATATTTCGTTGTTTGTCCTGCAATCGGCCTGGAGGGTGGAGTTGAAGGCAAACCTACAAAGTCACTCTGAGCATCGCTATGTATTGGCCGAATTACGTTCTCATGTCGAACTCACAAACTAAGCTTTAACCTATTATTTGTTAATAGAAAAGCAAATTAGCGTGAATTAACAAACAACTATTTTTAGTTTCAACATTTTTTCTTCAGCTGATCGAATTAATGCTTCAGACATTTTTTAATCCTGGGTAAATTTCTATCTCACCTTTTCACTTGGGGTTAAATTACTAATTTATTGTGCAATTTAAGTGAAAAAACTATTCTCTACAAAAAAGTGTTTTTCCTATTAAACAAAAGAAAATTATATAAAAATAGTACTATTATACTGGCCAAATGTACAATGACGGTTTGTAGTTAAATTTTTATTGTATTAAATTGTGATATAATTTCTGTTTATCAGGTTCTATAATCATTTACTTTTGATAATTCATGTCATTTGTTTTCTTATGATACATGTCGTTTAATTAATCTGTTATTTCTACCTTCGATATTACTTTAACGTCATTTTCGTTTTTTGCATAAATATTCAAGCGAAATTGCATGGATATCATTCTCATTATAATTATTAATTTAAAGCTTCTGCTGAGCTTGTAAATTGTGTAATATCAAATATAATAATAATCGAAACTACAGCGAAATTGAATCATTGTAAAAACGCCAAAATATATTAAATATTTTTTTTTTTATCTCCAAAAGTAAAATTATTTTAAAAAGCTAATATTCAAAAAGTCCAAGAAAATGTCAGAAAAAGAGCTAAAAATATAAAATATTTAAAATCCTTCTGCTGGTCCTAAGCTTTCGAAAGAAAATTCTCGGTACCGTCGTTCTCCTGACAACGAAAAAGTTCTTTCAAAGTCATCAGGAATTTTTAATTAGTATGAACCCTACACAAAAGAGCCGGAAGAGCAATAAAATGAGTCCTCGCTCAGTGTATATTCAGAGATGCCGTACAAGTGTCGCGTCAGGGCGCATTCCAGGAAGACTGAAAAAAAGTACGCTATAGCAAGTAAGTAATTACATCTCGTCTGGTCGTGATGCTTTGCAAAAAGCAAATTCAGCCAATGATCCGCACTGGTTGAAATATTCGCGCGCTCTCGTTCAAAGGTGAACTCGTTCACTGCGAAAGGGTTTCGCGTTACGCAGGGGAAAAAATGAGCCCGGGAAGAACGACGTGTTACGAGCCTGAATTCGGTCAAAGGAAATTGTGGGGTCTCGCGCACGCGACAAGCCTGCGCACCCGATAATTTTACCGCGCTTTGACGAGAACGAGAGGAGCAGAGTGAGATGGCCGAGATGCGAGTTATGAATTTCGCTGTATTTGCGAAAGAATGACGGGGAATTCGGAGCTTCCAGAGCCTCAGTCGAGGATCAAGTTTTTACTACTGCAGTCTGATTAGTTATTCCCATTGTAGGAAATGTAAAATATAAAATGCTTTTTGTTGAAAACAGTTTTTAACTACTTTCTCTAGAATAAGGACGAATAGTTTTTTCTTTTTTTATTAAATAAAATATCCCCTTTTCAAAAAAAGAATATATAATTTGTTTCAAGAAAATAAATTCATTTATCCAAATAATAAATTTTAATTCCTAAATTTATCCCCGTTTTATTTTGCCCTAAAAGAAAGGCCTAAAGAAATTAATACTCTGTAATTAGGCTGTACAAATGTTGTTAAATAAAACAAAATCCCAGTACAACGGTGGACCGGTAATTTTAAATCCTGAAAAATCTTTGAATGGGCTCATCAGAGGGCGCAGGGTGAGTCAGATTTTGTTCAGGACTGGTGCGCAAGAGAGTTTTTTTTTGGCGAATCCTCGGGGCAAATATGAAGGAGCTTAAAAAAAGCAGCACGCCGACGACTGACGAGGAGCGGCAGCAGCATTTCTCGTCGCTATTTGCAGAGCGTTTGAATGGGGATCCGGCAAAAGTGCTGGTCGGTAAAAGCACTTAAACTTAATGCCAACAAGAAAAGCTCAAAACTAACGCGAGTGAGAGCCAAGGAAATGACCGGTCCGAACACTGCGAGGGGGTGGGACGGAAAGAACACGAGCGAAAAATGCGCTTGTTCGAATTAAATTTTTGTCTTGCTATTTTTCGTCTCGTTCTGTAATTACTCGAGTAATTCATTTAGTTTCTTTTTTTTTTTCTACCATTTCCCTAGGTAAAACTTTTGACCTACTATTAAATAATTTATTTTTTTCTCCTACTTGGCGCAATAAAATTGGTTAGTAAAAACTGAACAGTAATTACAGAACTAGAATTCCTATTGAAATTCTTCGGAAAATACTTAACTCTTTCTGTTAATAGTTTTACCACTCCGCCCACTGCCTGTTGCCTCGTGCAAGGAGCATCGCTATTTTATTTTTTTTCCTTCGCCCTTGCACTTTGAGAATTTCACGGTGGAAGGTCGTTTGCTTCATCTAATATTCGCCGAGTTCAGGATCAGCAGCTATCCAGGCACATTATGATTCTGCTTTCACAGCTTAAAGTTGGCTACTCGCGAGTAAGCGCAAGTATTCTAAAGAGTACTCGATTATCTTTCTATGGAACGGAAACTCGCTTTGCCTTCTACTTTCTTCTTTACTGTCTTGCAGTGGAAGTAGTACGCAGAAAATGAAATAATTAAATAATTCATACTTTTTTAGCTATAAAGTAAATTATTTTTTTTTTTTTTTTTTGAAAATCACATTTTTATTTTTGAATAATTATCAAACAGCTACATTACTACGTCTTCTTTATTGGAATCAGGTTGTACCACTAGTGTAAATTCATACGAGTTTTTATAAAAGGCATTTTATTGAAAAATTGAAACAATATTTACGATTAGTTTATTTAAACAATTCATGAACTATTTTTTACTACTCAAAGCATTCTGCTATAAAATTTTCGAAGTCACTTTAAGTGAATTTTTTTTTCTCAGTAATATGCATCGTACGTAAATGAATGTAAAAAATATCGTATTTTTTGTGTAAAATATTTTTTTTTCTGAAATTCTTTTTACTCATAAATGTAACAAAAAAATAATTAAATAACATGTTTATTTTTTATTTTATATGAAATCTTTTATTATATATTCAAAAAATGACGGTATAACAATTGTTAGTTCTCAAATTTATCTCTAAAGCATTCATTCTATAGATGACGTTAATTTTTTTTTTCTTTCTAAAAAAAATTTATGAACAAATAACTCTGCTCTGGTAAATTAATTATTGATAATCCATATGACTATAATCAAGAACATTTATTGCTGTAAAAACAAATAATCTTAACATATATATTTAATGTTTTCCCCAATACGTAACTAGTATTTCTTGGGCCTCACGAACGCACTTCCGAAGATATCCGACTCTATAGACATATGCATTTTCTTGCTCCACGTGTTCGTGTGTACAGTTCTTCTCTCTGCCTCCCTTCAGACTAAAGAGATTTTCTCCGTGTACGCACCCAGATGACTAGTCAAAGGTAATCTACAGCTCTCTATGAATACGTAGGATCGAGAGCGCACATCCACTAAAATGCTTGACGACCAAAGAGATGTATAAAGAGAAGACGGAATAAAACAAAGTTATGTAGATTTGAAAATAGAGTGCGCATAACAAATACAGCATCGACGATAAAAATTTTATAGGTAAATCGGATAGAGTATTTTAGTCTCATTTACGTCGAATTCCTTTTTGGTTGCCGTACTGATTTCCATTGATGCCTGCATGAAAGCAAAATTGAATGTGTGTTTTCTAAACTTTTTGTTTTATTTTGTGACAAAAGGCGTGTAGGTTCGGTATGTGGTTTGGAATATCTGTACACAGGAACGCAGTTTTTTCTCGTTTGGAAAATGCAATGGAAGTTTTAGTTAAAAGCAATAAAAAAAGTTTATGGTGACCTGATGGAAAAATTCTCCAAATTAATATTTTATATAGTGCCACAAATAGTATTTTTTAGTGTACATTTAACTAAAAAATATTGCACCGAAAACTATAAAATAAAAATATTAACTATTAATAAACAACAAAGGGTACCTTAAAAACACTTTTTAGAACAATAAACAACATTATTTGGTAATATCATTATTATTTAATAAGAAAGAATAGAATTTTAAAAACTTCAATTTATTATAAACCATGTTTACAGTATAGTTTTTCAATTACTAAACATATAATTTATTTTAGAAATTATAAATAAATTCAAATTTTTCATTAATCAACGTCATACTTACTTTATTCTGTAGACTTTTACGTAGATTAAAATTATTCAATTATTCAGTAAACCGACGCAAAGTTATCAGATGAATAATTAGATAGTAATTATTCAAATCTATGTTACATCTTTCTCTTGTATAAAATCAATTGCTTATCGAAAAATTGTCTCCAAAACCTCAAACTGATTTAAAAATCATAGTGGCTACCAAGTCAAGCAGCAGCGTGACGACATGTCACACTGGCAGCAAACGCAAAATTGCCTTTTTAGATAAAATAATCCCCGTGAACACGTAACATGATGCACGAACCGCGAATGCGCTTTCGACGAGGCGATGTTTTGCGGGCCAGTTAATCCGGCGGCTTGAAAAAATCAACAGCGACTCCGGCTGCAAAGCCGGATGCCCTTGTTGCGTCATTATTTCGTTAATTAAACGAACTTTGCCGTGGAGCGTCAGAGAGGGAGAACTCGAGGCGGCAGAGATGCTGCGCAATTAAATGGGCCCTTTGAGACCGAGTCGAGCTTCGGCACCTTGGCGTGCCTAACGACAGACGTCCTATACTTGCAGCTCGCGCGCCTCGTTTTCGACGGCCGTCGCTTTACCGTTTAGATTATCCGATACGCGAGCTCTAGCTGTCTTACGCTTTTCCAAACGAATTAATTAAATCTAGACGGTTTCACTCCGGTAATGTATAAATTGCCTTCCTCTCAAACTCGCCACGGCGTTCCTTCCTTTTTCACCCTCTACCGCTCCGGCTATTTTCATCGGATTCACCCTCCTTCCTTTACTTTCTTTCGAATTTTTTCACGCCTCTTTGATTCCGTTTAACCCTCCTCTCGGCTTTATTTCCTCATCTTCAAATTGTACCGTTTTTCTCTCGGAAATTCGCTGTTTAACCGACTGTACTCTAATGCTGTAATTTCAAATCAGAACTGGGCTTTCTTTTTCAAATGAGCTACAAGATTTGATAAATATGTAGATTTAGGAAAGAAATAATATTTTTAAATAAAAAAATGTTGTCAAATGCTTTCGGATACATCATTGTACTTGATTTTTGTTCGATTACAGATTTTAAATGATAGAATACTTTTTTTTTACAAAGAATTATTATCCTCTAATTTAGTTCTGATATGAATTTTTCATTATTTTACATGTCTTATATTAATAATAATTTTTCATCTAATTTCATAAAAGTTATTATTAAAACTCATATATACATCAATGTATTCATGTAAAAGAAGAGGTTAAATGAAACTTTAATAAGGTACTCTGAGCATAAAATTTTCCTTCTTCGACTAAAATAATAATTATGAATAACTAGTGCTTTAACATAAAATATTAACATTATACATATAACTGTTAACATTATACAGTCTGATATGATTATTAAAGAATAAATATTCAATTCCCTATTGCTCTTATAGGCTTTTAAAATTTATTCAATTTCGTCAAATCAATTATTGTAATGCCAGGCTCCTTTTTCAACTAGAAAATTTTAACAAGAAAATGCTTGATATAACGTACTTATTAAAAGGAGTTGAAAAATCGACTGATAAATAATAATAAAATAGGTAATATCAGGCTCTTTTATAATAAAATGTAATTATAGATAAATTTTCGAATTATCTAGAATTTATTAAAATAAAAAAGCATACGAAATTTAGGTTATTGCATAACGATATCTGAAATTCATCCATTCAACAGCCAAACGTGCCTCTATGCACAAGAGTCAGCATTGTTTTCAGCTTGGCCAGAGTAAATCGCCGGGCTATAAGTCAGGTAAATTCGATTAATCATTCCAAAATCAATGTGAAAAGGAAATCTCATTAACTGGAGAAAAGCGGCGTCGCTCGCAATAATTTGTACACATCGAGCCTTAATATAGCCAAGAGCGAGGGTGCTCGCATATAATCAGTTATACGTACGTTTGGCACAAATGAATTCAGCGCCCCGCCACCGACTGCACTTTCCAACTTTGCTTGTCTGCCGAAGCGAAACACGAGTCGAAAAGCGCGAGCGGGCGTATAAGCGTCAACGTTGCCGAGAGAGAGAGAGAGAGAGAGAGAGGGAGAGAGAGAGAAAGCTTCTCTGCCGTAATCGTCGGGAATTATTCAAGTGAACGAGCGACGCCTCTGAAGCGTGCTTGCCCTGCGTTAGATAGCGCTTCTCTCTTGTGCTCTCTGCCCCGTAACTTTGCCCTATAGCTTTGCTCTCTTGCGTCTCGTATCTTTTCCTTTTGCCCTCGCTTTCGCACTTTCGCGCAGGGCCACCGGCCCCTTTTTCCTGCCCTTTTTCCTACCCCACTTTCTTTTGCACTTTTTCCTTTTTCTCTTAGGACCTGCTTTGCTCTGAATTTTGAGCGAGGAGACGAAAATAAAGAGATAACAGACGAAGAATAAAATAGACGTTTTTATTATTTTCGCTTACTTTTTTCAGACGTTTTCTCCTAGTTAGACACATGCTTTCAAACATTTTCAAATTATGTAATATCCTCAAATAAAACTTATATAAAACACATAATTTCGACCCTATAGTTAAACGGCCCTATAATAATCTAGAATAATCGGATTACAGAGGATTAATCCATGTATATATATATATATAAATTGAAGTTAATTGAACGCACTAAACCTTCCTAATTTTTCATTATCCAATGAAAAATAGGTTTAAATTTATAAAATTCGTTTATCCCTCCTCGCTCTTTCCTGTAAATCACGCCATTAGAAAGGGCGACTCTCTGAAATCGCAGTCAACAATTGCACAACACAGGTTCAACTGATAAGTCAAAACTCTCATCATGTCATTTATTTACAAAAGAACATCGAGTCGTTTATCTCTTTGATCAATTTTGAAGTAACGGAAGAGATTCTTCAATGAAATAATTTCGAAACAACGCATTAATTATTATGACAGCTTAAGGCAGAAAAGATGATCATCGAGAGAATCGATCAGTCGAAAGTTTCTCGTTTATTCGTACACCTCTACGCGTCCTATATCTGCCTCGTGCTCTGCGGAGCAGACGGTTATGGTAACTCGTCTGTACACCAATGAACGCTTGTGTGCTTTGTCTTTTTCGCTTCTTCCTATAGTAGTTCTTCTATCGCTTCCCTCTGCTTTCGTTTCCTGTTTTTAGGGGTGCTATAATGGGAGGGCTTCGGGGGGTGCGCGTATTTTTTTCCTCATTGATGTATCGTGACAACGAGAGGAAGAGATTGGAGCAGGTGGAATTGATGGCCCTTAAACGCTGGAGAAAGTAGGCTAATGGTGGTCGAACTTATGGAGTTGACTTAAATAAATTCTCGTAGGTAGCCAATGATTGTTTGTTATTATTTTCGGAAGTTTACCTAATGAATCTAAGATAAGGAATATTTATTTGCTTTGTTAGTATCAATATTTTGAAAATTCATTTAAATACTTTCATTTTTATGGAATCCAATATTTTATAAATAAGAATCTGTCTGAAAGATATAAAATTCCAAGACTTATTTTATAGAATAACAAACTGAGTTAAGAAACAGACAAGTAAAATATTAACTAATCCGGTAAATGTTTCAGTTTTAATAAAGGGTTGGTTATTCTCTACTAAATGACAAACTTCGTACCTTCATTAAATTACAAAGAGATTGAGAAAAAATTGCCACAAGAAGCTCAGAAAAACAGCCACACGACAGGCTTCATTCAGCAAGGCTTACATCTTCATCCCAAAGACGAAGAAATCAATCACGAGTCCCGCTCAAGTCCACATCCAGCTCCCTTACATCTTCCATTACAGCGTCGCATCCATTTTTTATTTTTTCCAGCCAATTCCCTGAACAAATACGCGCAGAGAGGTTGCTTATAGCCCCCGACGCCTCACGGGCATGTAAATTTAGCTTGCGCGTGCGCGCGCTTGCACAATGCCCGCCGACTGCCGAGCGAGAGGGCGAAAGAGGAAGGGAGGCAGCAAAACGAGCGAAGCAAAACGGAGAGAGGGGCATTTCGAAGTTTCAAGTGCACGCGAGGCACGTCAAGCTCAACTTGAAATTGAGTTGTCATCTACTTGGCAAAAGTTATAGTGCCTTTATAATGCGCGTGCTCGTGTAGCGGAGAGTCGCTGTAGGGAGAGGGAGAGAGAAAGAGAGAGCCGGATGTTAATGAGAAAGCCATTATAAGGCGACGGATGGCTCGAGCAAAAAGCTACTCGCATGAAAAAAAACTCGCCTAACTTGAGTGGCGCTGCTACAGGTGATGTTTAAGTGTGAATTTTGGATTAGCGAATCTTGATAGCGTTGGTCAATCAAGATTTCGAATATTTTCTTATTTCAAGATCATTGCTCATGGAAAAACCTTTAGTTCTATAAGAATAAAAATAATAGTTCATTAAATAAACATTTAGTAAACTCTCAAGCTTCGAATACAGTTAATATTTATACAGTAAAAGCTGCAATTTTTAAATTTTTATTCAAAGTCCGTAAAATCATTTTAAGAACAATTTTACTAGAACAAAATATTATAGTATCTACGGAAGTAAAGAGTTGGTCAGCCGAGAAAACGCGTAAATTCAGCTTTAAACAGCTGGTAAGCACGTACTTTAAAATAAACCTTCTTATCCTCGTAATATGTACATTCTTCACTGCATACAGTAAATAAAGTTATTAATGGTTTTGATAACGCTACAGTTTAGCTAATTTTATTTTGGCTTTATTTTTGAAAAATGATTTAAAACCATAGTTTGATTAATTTAAGATTTGTTTAGGGGGGCACATTCGATCAAGTTATATAGTAAAAAATTTTGACGCTTTTTATCGTTTATTATATTCCTCAATAATAAATTGTATCACAAGTAAAAGTATCGAATGAACTTCCATAAACGAGTGCAATTTAAGGCACAATCAAACGATTAGGTAAGCTAGTCGAGTTAAAGCTCTCAGCACATGGACGCGGGCGCGAGGCAAGCTAGCTTAGACAAAAAGCCGGAACAGCCGTATACGTCGGCTCGGGTCCATTAATAGCAAGGACTAAACTACGTTCCCGCATCGCGCTGGGACACGACTGGCGTGTAATCGAATTAAATCCAATGCGCAAGCGCATTAGCAGAGCCTATCATGAGAGATGCGCGCACGACTGGAATTACATGAGCTCGGGGAAATGAAGTAGAAGCGGACCGGCTCGTGTCGGCCAACCTGACACAGCTGCCTCACTGGCTCGCTTTCGATCGCTATTTGCCTTTTTGTATCGTCGGATTCGTTCGCACGTGATTTATGCCGGCTCGATTGCGTGATGAATGATCTCCGACTCTAAAAGTCATTTTGCAAATGATAAATCGACATGAGCAAAAAAGAATTTTCTATTTTAAGATAAAGATTTTCGTGCGTAAATTTATCATTTATTAATTAGTCCTTCCAAGCCCATTCCCAATTATATATATCATTCAAATAATATTTTCATTACAAAACACTTCATCATCATTACCATTCGCATATACAAATTACAGTTGGACGCTACGAAAATTATTATTAAATACGTTCGAATAAATTAAGCTTTATGCGTTAATTATAATTTTAATGAGCACACCGGCCATATATATAAATTTCTTTATCGAACGCGCTGCCTCCGCGCCGCAATTATGTAGCGGCAAGTTACATTTCGCGTGCATACAGCGCGCCATCCTATTGTACGCACATCCAGCTATTGTTAACTCGACGCGTGTTTTAATTTTTCAAACGCCCCTCAAATAAAAAGGTAAACCTCCGCCGAGATTTCACGAAAACGCAAGATTAACGTTTAATTAAAATGTTTTTCTTCTCCCGGCCCCGTGTGGAACCAAATAATACGCAGATGTGTATACGTACGGGTATACCCGAAGCGCAAATTGCGTTTAACATCTTTGTTTTTGCGGGGGAAGAAGACGAGCGTACAAAGGCGTCGAAAAAAGCGCGCGAGGAGATTAGCGGGCGCGCCGTAACGATTCATCGCCTGAAAAACCTCGTGGATTGTTTTTCGTTATAAAGCGCAGTCGAATGTTTTCTTTCAAAGGGCAGGGCGCGTGATGTTTTAACTTTAAACTGGCCGATGTTGAGGCTAATTTCTGCCTTTCGGTCGGAGTTTATAATTGATTTTACTCCTGGAGAAAGTTTAAATTGAATTTTTTTATAGCCCAAGAGAACCAGATTACTGATTAGTTTTGGTATAGTTGACTCGTTGCTATACGGGGCTGTCAAAGCGAGTCATACTTATGGAAAATACAAATGGAAGAATTTTTTAGTTTGATAATACGTAACTTCCCAGAAAAGGCCTTTAGTGAAATAAAAAAATTCTTATTCCAATAAATAACGTTTTTTGTGGAATTAGACAAGAGTAAAGTTTACGAGATAGCTACGCAATTCAACGCCACATTTCTCGTCTCTGAGAAAAAAAAAACAAAAGAAGAATCGCCATATCCGAACGGATTCAATTTCGCTTTTTTTCAAACTCGCTCTTATCGGCGCGTATACACGCGTAGGCCTTTCCGCCTGTCTTTGTGGGGGCTTAAACGAGAGTGAAACGCGATATTTCAGTTCGGCTGCGCGGCCGACTCGATTGTGAAAACTATTTGTTACCGGCTACTGTGCTATTGACAAATGGCGCTTAATCGATTTCCCTGTCAAAGGCAGGGCGTGCACCTTTTTTTTCGCTCCGCACTCGAAAGCCCAAAATCCGATTTTTGTGTATGTTACTCCGGTGATTACGCGATCGGATTATTTATTAATGAATTAATTTGCTTCCTCCGTGCTCGTGAAGCTTTTTTTTTTTTTAAAGCCTTGTTGGAATTTATGGCTTGCACTCGAACTGATGTGTTTCGATTGAGGATTTACTGTTTACCTCATTACACGATTATTTAATGAAAAGTAAATATTTAGAGGAGTGTGTGCGTATGGACTTTGAATAATTAATTGTAGACAGACCGGAATAGATTTTTAAAATATTTTTCACTTTCTAAATCAGCTTTGAGCTCATTTATTTCGTGCAAAAGTTTACGTTAAATTTTAATGTTCTTAATAAGGTACACTGTTTAAGAAGCCATAAAATTTATTAAATTTTTGCTACAACTGCAATTTGACTCTGAATAAAAGTAATTTTTATAGTTTACAGACATAGTCGAGATCCGCAGGTGTAAACTTCATAGACATCGCAATGCTTTTTATTTCTATTAATTAAATGAAAATAGAATATTTCGTAGAAATTTATTTCGAAGGATTATTTTTAGTATGTACACTAAAGAATTCTTGGAATTTCTCATTTGCATAAATAGTATGTTATGTACTCTAAAATTTAAGGTGTGCTTTTATTTCAAATATAAGGTAAAATTCATACCTCATAAAGTATGAACTTGCTTAGATAAAAAAGTAATTTTAAAAAATATACTAAAATTTTCAAATCAAATTTTTACATTTGATGTATTAGGAGTAATAGTTTGCGAAATTTTTAAAACATAAATTAATGCAGTTGACTATTGAAGATCATACTCAAAGATCACTTAAATTTAATCGTACAAAATCTTCCAATACAATCACGTTGTATTTAGTGACTTTTTTTACTGATAGCTAGAAAAAATACGAGCTCCCCCTAGATTATTTTATTTACGCAGCACCTGTATAATGAAACGAAAAGTTGCTATTTAAACAACGTGTGTTTTGCTAGCCTGCTTAGTGCATATACACACGCTAATAAATATATTAAACGAGTCATGAACAAAACTAGGCCGCTCTTCTGTGCTCTGCGGAAAACTCGATTATGAGTTTTCTCTGTCTCTCTCACTATTTCTCTCTCTTTTCTCTCTGTCTCTCTCGCTTTATCTATCTTTCTATCTGTCTATCTATCCATCTATCTAGCTATCTATCTATCTATCATGTGCCATCAATCTGACTGCAGAAATCTGACAAACCCGAACTACAGACGACCTATATACTATAAAGTTATGGAAGATTTTTCCTGCTGAGGTCTATAACTTTAGGATAGGAAGAAGCCGTTTCGGCGACGAAGATGAGATCTTTGCTTCGTAGCCTAGTTTTCGGTACAATTAAGAAACAATAGCACTTTAATTAAAAATATAATTGTTATGACATATTATTCTCCCAAAGAAAACAGCATCGAAAAACTATTTTATCCTTGGAAATATGTACTTTTCACCTTATTAGTTAATACAACAGAAGTAGAATTAATCTACTATTATTCGATGGGCATAGGAGCAGGAGGCAAATTGTGAAAATGGTTCGATTCTTAATTCGGCGCTTTTGTGTATGTTTCAGAGGGCCGCGTGCTCGAGCTGCACTCGCCGGACGGCGTGCACGAGTGTTGGCTGAGAGCCGCCGACAGCGCCGAGGCGAACGTTTGGTTCAACGCGCTCCACTCGGCTCTGGCCGCTCTCACCCTCAAGGCGCTCAGGCTGGCTTCCGCCCTGCCCGATCCGCCCCAGCTCCAGCACATTGGCTGGCTCGCCAGGCGGCACTGCATACAGGTGAGTCAATGCCAAAGCTCTACGCTACTCGCTTGCGGCTAGCTAAGCTCGCCGCACCCGGAATGCGTGCCTGGAATGTTTGCTCTGCAAGAAGGAATGTTTGCTCAAGCTTTTACAAAGATTTCAAAAACCTCCAGCCCTCCTATACTTTTCAATGATAATAACAATTTTCTCCCATTTCAAATTCGTCTCTTATCGCCCAACAGATTCGCCTAATCTGAATTCTTCGATCATTTAATTTAATGCTATATACCCGCATCTCATTAAATGCGATAAGATTCTCAAAGCTTTCATCAACATTTCTTTCGCCTTTTCTTTTTTATCATGATATTACATTTTATTGTTTAGAATTTATTTTGTACTACGTTTTATTTGCAATGATATAAGAGCAAGATCAAAGGGTATATTCATAATTGAAATCCTTGTATTAAATTCTAGGAATATATCTATTAAAATTTGCCTTTAAGTCATAGACTTATTGATATAACATTTCTACTCAAGGGAATAATTTCATACTTTCTGAATTCATTGAATAAGTTAATAATTAAAAAATTATAAAATGGTGTTTTTGCGATACATACTATAATATTATAAAATTAAATTCATCGCATACTCTTGTTGCGGTGTGGTATTCCATATAACTAATTACACTATTTTGATACCCTACACTCTTTAAACAACTTTAATTATTTTGTTCACTTAAAAATTAATTATAAATATTAGGTTTGTTTACAAATTTAAAAGTAAATTAAATATCAATTTTATTTTTATGTTGTTAAAGTCTGTTACAATAACAAGTAAATTTTTGAAAATAACTTGTTATTTGATGAAAAAGTGAAGTCTAGATATATTTTTTTTGTTCTCTTCATGAATATTTTTTTCCTTTATATAAAAATAAAACTTGGATAAAACACATACAAAGTCCGGTAGTTTTTTAAATGAATATACTCATTTTCATATGAAACCTCGACTGCCTCCAACAATGAAAGCTTCTACGAGCTTCTCAAATATTATTCCAGCCCCAAAAAGACGCGGCCGTATTTCCGTAAAAGCCTCGACCCCCGTCGATCGTTCAATAATTTTTTCCTCGTCTTTCCGCGCATTCGTCCCACAGGCAGCCCCATACTCAATTGTCCCTTCATCCCCTGCTTTGCGCGCGATGTAATTTCGAGCCACCATTTGCGTGCGAAATTCCAAATGGAATTCCGTGCCTGGGTGTGGAGCGCTAATACACGAAATCCCCGTTTAACGAGACCGCAGCCGAAAAAAAAGAAAAATAATCGAGCCTGCGCTCTGGCAGCAATGTATGCATTGCACGGCTTACGGTCAGCGATATTTATGCGCCTCGAAGCTAAGCGAGAGAAAGAGAGAGAGAGAGAGAGAGAGGCTTGCCTAACGAACGGGCCAGAGTAAATTCTCCAATTTTATATATGCCGGGAGGGGAGGGGGCTGGGTTCGAACAAATGAAGGAATTTGTATTGGCCCATTTTCCTTCGCTGCGGGGCTGCTCCCAGCGAGATTATTCATGAGAATTTTTGTCTAGAACGATCGATCGCGCAAGCCCGGCCGCGTCGAGCCGCTATTGATCTTATATGCAGATTTTGAAGAGCAGAATCCGGTCTTTGTGGCGCTGAAACGATGACGGGGGCCCGAAACCTAGTGTATTAATTAAAAATCGGGGTTAATTTTTCCGGAGAAAGCGCCAGCAGCAGCTCAAGGCGATAACTGCATTGGCAATTTTTACGCCTGGCTGGCGAGTAGTCGATTTTCGAGGTCGCTCCACGAGAGAGAGAGAGAGAGCCAGAGCTCGCTGGACGCTTATCCTGTGCAATTTAACTTTTTGAATACCCTGTATTTTTATATGCCGCTTTATAACGCACGAAGCGCATTCGAAAATGCACGCAAGGAAGTTTGGAATGGAAACGTCGACGATAAAAAACACGATAAAAAAAGAAACAATTTATAGTTTGCGGAATAAATCGATGCCAGCCATATACCGCTGTTATTCCTATCCTATTTTGCCTTTGTTTCGCAGTTATTTATTTTTATTATTATTATTATGAAAAAAAAATTCGACTTCCTGATAAAAATGCCGCCCTCCTCTGCTCTCTAACCCTATTCAGCACTTTAACTCTTCCGGCTCTGCTGTGGCTGCTGCTATACGCCTGTGCTTTGCGATAAAAAAGATATCGCATTCGAACTATTTTAGCACGAGTTATAAAGTATGCCGCGTTTTAATATACACATGTGCTCCCACAAAAAATGCAGCCCTCCTATCTCTCGTGTTGCTAAAATAGGCCAAGCACAGAACACTGCGTTTTTACGAGAACGTCTGTTGAGCCCGTGCCAGGCTGAATAAATGCTAAGAGTTGATGTGCGCAGAGCTGCTTCTTTATCTTGACAAAAAAGTTTTTACAAATATTCTTATATTTACTTTAACCACCAGAAGAGCGATTAAAATTGAGAAAACGGAGCTAGTTGATTTGGACTCGCTCTCATTAACATCATGTTCTACAGACTATAAATATTTACTTTTATTAAAATCATTCTGATGATCGAAGTCGAAAATTATTGACTGCATAATAGTAATATTATAGACAAAAGTCTGACTATGAGTAAATTTTAAATTATTGAAAGTTCAATACGCTTTATGCAAGTCCGGGATTCTAGATAAGTGTATATTTTCATATCACGTTCTTGAAAAATATTATTTTAAGAATCAAGTACTTTTAAAAAGTACTGCACAATTATACGAATACATTTTTGTAAATAGTTCTAGATACGTTTTTGAAGTGCTTTTTTAAAGTTCCAGGATTTGTGAAAAATTTTGTGCTTGTACTTTCATAGATTCTGAAGAACATTCAGATGTTTTTGTATTTACATTGTCTAATTTTAAGAAAAAGTATTTGTCTGTAATTAATCTTAATTCATTTAATTTCTAAATAAAAGCAAAGTAGCAATCATGGAAAGTTAAAAATTTAAATTGAAATTAATGTATAAATTACAATTTCTTAGTTTTAATTGCTTAAAACTTTATGATATAAGTTTTTAATTCATTTCAAAAGTGCAAAGTGACTATAATTCACACATCTTCCTGCGATAATTTCATTCTCTCTTGAATAAAAAATAATAAATTTTCTACTTTGTCAAAGTAATAGTTTATATGAAAAATAAAAATTAAACAACGGCATAAATTTTTCGATTCAATAAAATTAACATCCCTGCTAATCCAGAGACTGCGCACTGCGCAGCCTCAGGTTAAATTCCAATACACAGATCTACATATTCAAAAAGCGGTTTAACCCTAATGCACTTGAAAATTTACAGTGTCGGACGAAGCGGAAACGGCAAGCGAATTAAATATTCAAATTAAATCTCGTCTGTGTGCTTAGAGAAAGTGGGTGGGCTACGGCCCAATCTGACCGCGCGACTATTTAGTAGCAGCGATTCTGTTATTTAACTACTGACCATAAAGATTAGGGAAAATTAGCCTGAGGCTAGCGTGATTTAGAAGAAGGCTTCGTCCGAAATACATCGCTGCTTGCTGCGCGCCGCCTGCAATTCCCCCGTGTAATCCGATTCAGAACCGATTCTAATCCGCCTTCCTCTTTCGCAATAAACGCGGGATTTCGAGGCTATCGACCCGCGCGTTAATTTTCATCGACGACTATACTATAAAAAGCCGTGAAATTTGCATTTTAAGGACTTTTCTTTCTTGCGGCTTTCTCCTTACCAAGCTTTTATCTTTGCCTGTAAGTGAATAGTACTATTGATTTTCAGTTATCGATGTTCTTGGGTGAACAAAAATTTCGCAAACTAAAAGGTTAAAGTTTTTTTCTCATTTTTGTAATTTACAAGGTGAACCTTGAAACAAGTCATTTGTCAAATCCACCAGTATAAAGCAACATACACTACGTAGATCAGCATGTCAATTATCCCTTCAACAGTATAGAATCTTTCATAAGAAGACGGCATTCCACGTCGTTTTTCAAGTTTTCCAAGCCAATATAGCTGACAAGTTAGTCAAAGAGGTCAGAGCTCATTGATACACATTATACTTTGTGTGTATATCTATATACATGTAAACGCGGAGAGCGCAATTTTGCAGGCTTCCCTGCTTTTCGGGCATATTACACAGCTGGTGCCGCTGTCGGCGGCGTTGCGGGGGCTAATTGTCCGGAACGATTGCGCGAGCGCGCTCCGGTAACGGATCGGGCTTTCTCCGTGACGACGTCGGTTTACGAGTGCACCTCCATCATCGGGCGGACGAGAGAGCCCAGAGGGGAAATTTTTCATCTGCGATTTCGGCCCCATTCTGCTGACTGAGATTTTTCCGGGACAATATTGCACGCTCTTATTTATTGCACGGGGTTAATAATGATTTTCAAAAAATTTCTTCCTCCAAACTTTCTTTCTACTGTGAAAATTCATTTTACTCTTTTGGAGAATAATTGTTTGAATTTCATTGTTATTTAAAACTTTATCGTTGACAAATTAATTTCTATCATTGCGTTATCGTGCCCAGCTACTTTTATTAAAGCAATCCTTCATTCTTCTTACTGCGATATACCTGAGTTGGCATTTTTATGAATCAGTATATTAACTTATCGATTCTGATATGTTTGCGTCCGATTTTTCTTCTTATCCTCTCTGAATTCTCTGTTTACATATATGCCAGTATTGAGAGGCGGCAGAAGGAGAAAAAGAAAAAGCGAGAGGGAGAGCTGCTGCAGGGCAAGAAATCGATAACCATTACCCACGCTCATATAGCTACGCTATGAGGATTGCGAGAGAGGGAGAGAGTTCGAGACGAGAGTAGCGAGGTGCACAGCGAGGCGTATTGATAAAGGCGGCAGGGGGCGTAGGCACATAATTGATTGGCATTAACGCACCTGATTGTCGAGCACCAGCACCTTCTCTCTCACCCCCCTTACCCCACACACACACACACACACACACACATACGCGAACACACACACAGCGAGGCGGATTGTCCCGCGGGTCGCTTAAATACGGCCCTCTCGCTCTAAAGCTGCGAGAGCAGAGCCCGTATTTGAACGAGAGGGTACGGTAGAGGTGCCGTAATTAGGTAATGTCCGGATATGACGGCGTAGGCGCCGCTGATGGACGTTTACGCGAGTCACGTCTTCTTGATATGCCGGCCCGGCCACGGGAGTTTGCGCGATTACGGACCTCTGCATGCATGTCTCTAGCTCTGCATCTCACTCTCTCTTCCCTCCCCCCTGCCCCCCCTCTCTCTCTCTCTGAATTTGGCCCCGAGACTTTGCGGTGAAAGCAGCTGCGACAATTGGCTAACCCCGACCATCTCGAGGCTAGGGCGCGTTAAAGGCATGCGGTGGTGCTAGACTTGCGCGCTTAACTTTAGACGGGCTAGTAAACGCGCAAACAATGACAAAATCTCAGAATTCCGTCTTTTAACATTATCGCATTCAAGTACTTGCATCAAGACTATGCGCAATAATTAATCTCTTAATCGATATCTTCATCAATTTTGCCCAACAAACTTGCGACCATTGTATGAGTATAATTAGTTCTGCGATAAATTATCATAACTTTCAGTAAATCTAATCTCAATGAAATTACAATGATACTTATCAATGCTTTCAAAAAAACGAATTGAATGCAATTACAACATATTTATCTGTTTCTTAACCTTCAAATATAAAAAAGCTCAATTATTTTAGTAGAAGCTAAAAAAAAAAAAAATTGAAGCAGAAGAAAATCGTTTGCTCATATGCATAATAATAGTGCGAGAGAAACGCCTCCTCCCTCTGGGTTTCCCTCTCACAGGCAGCGTATAGGCAAAAGACTCGCTCGGAGTCGAAAAAGCCGGAACTGGAATTACTGGAGAATTACGCAAACGAATGTAGGGTAGGGCTGAGCGAGAGGTATAAGCTAGCGCGAACTTTTTGAGAGATTCGAAGGCTGACTCCAGCGGCGCGGAACGGGGGCAAACAGCGAAGATTTAAAGGCGGCGACAGCGTGTCAACACAGCGGGCGCACCGAGTTACTACTCTTTTGAGCGTTTGAGGAGCGTACTCTTTTCTTTGGGCCAAGCGCGTTATCCAAAGACTGAAATCAGCCAAGCCAAGTTTCGACGAATAAATAGCTAACGAGCCGCGCGCCCCTCGGGCTTGCATTTTCGCGCTCAAGGAGTCAGACAGCCGGGCGAAAGCGAAAATTTTATTTTCACCCTGAGAAACATGATTTTTTGAGAAACAGAATGCAAAAACAAAGAAACCTGCAGAGAGAGTTTGGATTCCTCCTGTGCTGCAAAAATTGAACCGCAACTTTATATATATCCTTAAAGCAAAATAAAACATTAGCTCGAAGTTATTGAGCTAATCATACAAGCTATGAGCTGTCACCTTATCGAGTCAGCTATCAGTTAGCTCCGAAAGTGCAAACCGTCAGCGTAAAAACTATCGGAAAAAAGAAAAGAGAGCGATCGCAGCTGCAGGTTGGCTCGCGCAGAAGCGCGAACTCTGTGCAGGAGACGGGCAAAGACAGGGAGAATGGCTGCTGGCACGTACGCGGTACGGTCCGCGGAAAACCTCGTTATCCATTTGCATCGTGTATACCTTGCGCTTGCGTCAGGACGATATACAGCAGCGCGTACGGCCGTAATGGCGTATGCGTCTCCCTCTCTCCTAGTGGTTACTCATGCGGCACATAAAGGCTCTAATGGAAAATACATTAGGAGCTATCGTTCGCTCTCTCGACTCTCCGCTCTTTCCAAGCCCGAGCCTTTTTCCACGGCCAAAGAGAGCGAGAGAGAGAAAGGGGATGAAGTCGGGGGCACACACACACACACACACACACGCAGGCGACGATCTCTCGCTTGTTCGGCCCATAAAGGCGAGCGAGATCGAAGGCCTTATTAGGGCTACCAGTGCGTGGCAAAGTTCTGGCAGTTCATGACTGAACGGTTTGTTACTCTCGGCTGGAGGCAAGTTTTCTGTGCGGGAAAGGAGACTCGAGAATACCGCCACGGCCAAATGAAATTTGAAATTTTGATGCTTTGGATTAACGAAGCTAGAGTGCTTCTGGCGCCCACTAAGGGCCGCTTTCATCGGATTTCCGAATTTTCAAATTTTCTATTTAGAACTTTTGATATTTTACAACTTTGATGTTTATGTTAAAATAAATGATAATAATAGAATAGAAAATTAAAGTTCATTTCATCAAAAATTCTTTATTATTTTGAAAATTTTTTATAAACATTTACGATTTTATATCATTTGAGTTTATTTACATTATATTACTATATTACTTATGATTCTTTAATGTATCATTAAATATCTTTTAACTTACTTAATTAATGAAACACTAACAAAATTCAGAGTTTGACTAATTTTTAATTAAGACACGTTTCTGTTTCTAAAATTATTTCTTAAATTACATGCAACTTTGATGCTACGCAAATATAAAATAATATGAAAGCTGTAAGTAGAACTAAAATTAAGAGAAATTAAATATAATGTTATATCGCGGCCAATTAACTTTATTATTTTTATTATCTTAATAAATGTTATAATTGGATAAATTATTTAATTGAGTATAAGCAGCAAGGTAAACTTTACTCGTGCCGTGCATGCTGGATGAATGATAGAATCGCAGGTACAAAACGTATTCTAGTCAAATTAAACAGATAGCTGCGGACATAAGTAGATCAACTTTTATTATTTATAAAAAAATGTAGAAATAAAGGCTAATTTTATACGATTCAAGGAAGATTTAAGTTCTAACCTCATCCAGGATGTTAAGAAATCTTTCTAAAATAATTAATAAGAAAAGAGTGAAATAGAAAAATATACGAAAATAGGTCGATCATTATACATAGTGTGTATTCTCTTATACAAAAAAAAGAAATGTTTCAATTAGTATGCAAGTGAAATCCAAATAAAAAAATTTAAAAATACTTTAAAAATAGTTAAGCTATCAGGACTCTAATAAATCATATTTAAAAGCTTATGAAGCTTTTTATAAGCAATTGTAGTTGCAATATTTAACAAATGAAAATACAATTGCTTTGATCATATTATTAATAAGTGAGTTTTTCAAAATCCTCTTAAGAGCAGGGAGGCTTGACCTATCGGCAAGCAAAATCCCCGGAATATAGTTTAGCTTTCTCACTTATATCTCAGCTGGATAAAGCTCGGCCGTCCATCTGAGCCGAAACGTTCTCGCTTACGTCGGGACTATTTTCGCGGGTATAGCCGGGGCCGACATCATAAACGGGCGGCCGTCATTACTGTAATTGAATGCCTCGAGGGAGGTGGGATCAAATATCAACGGTGCGCCTCTAACGCAAGAGAGCGGAACGGCTCCGCGGGCAAAAGAGGAAGAGGCCCGGCGCAGCAAAACCCAGACAGAGCGTGGAAGTTGGAGGGAGGGATGGGTGAGCGGAGCGGAGCGGAGGGATGGATACGCGGAGCCGATGTACATTAATCATACGCTATCGGACAGCGGCCTCTGTTCCGTAGCGTGTGAAATTGAATGGACGAAGTGCGCGCGCGAGTTTTGGACGAACGCTATGCAAGGGAGGGAGAGCCGTCGCGGAAGGTTTATTCTGGACCGCCATTTTCGATTCATTAGTCAGCGCTTGCCGCCTATATATTCTCCGAGCTTCATGTCCAAAACCGTTTCGCACTCCTAACTCGCTTTGTGTTTGTTAGACGTGCTAAGGGAATAAGATACTGATATAAACAAGTACATCATTTTTATTACTCACTGCTAATCTTCCTTTACTTGCGATTGCACTCGCTTTTACGATTAATGTCCATCCCATTCCTGGCGTTATTTAACCTGCTCGCGTCGATCAGACGAAGATTCGTTTTGCTCGCCTTCTTTCACCACACACACACACAAACACACGAGCGAGAGCCTATAAAAATTTCCATTAGTCGCTTCCAATTCAAGTGGTAAAATACTCCCTGTCGGCACTTGTCTATAAATTATCCCCTTAAAAGGGGCCACGTGCTGCCAGGCTCTTTTATCTGCATAGAACAGCATCAGCTTCAGCAAAGAGAAGTAAAAGAAGCGACGCACTCCAATATCTGGCGCAGGTGGATGATCGGTGCAAAAATCTGCACTTTCGATGGAGCGAGATGGAAAAGTGGATGGATAATCCCTGTAGGGCCTGATAGGCTGTGGGATATGTGGGGGCTTGGGCATCATAGTGAAAATCAGGCAGCGCTTACTTAGCATTAATTAGCGAGAAAGCGGCCACTTGCTAGTCGGTCCGCACGGCCTGGCTGACGCTTATCAAACATCGAGCGAGCAGCCAGCTGGTATATATAGAGAGCGGGACAAAGTGGGCTCGGCGTTATAAGCCCGCTTGCGCTTAGTACACTTAATACCAGCGGGCGCATACGCCGCTCGCTGTTACCCGGCCCCGCAGCTCCTATCGGCCTGTCTCTCCTTTCCGATGCTCTCGCCGCCGCCGCCGCCGCCGCCGCCGAACAGGGGGATAGTGCATCAGCAATGCTAAGCAAACGGCGCCGGTGATACGATCCTACCACTGCTCTGTCTCTTCTATCTCTACCTCTCTATGTTTGTGTGGGCCAAGCAGCAGCAGCAGCAGCAGCAGCAGCGGCATCGATGCGCTCTCCTATCCCTAGCTGCGGTTCCCTTCCAAACTCGCCTAGCAGTCCTGTCTGAGAGACTGCCTGAGAGTGCAGATCCATCCCACCCCCGCAG
This sequence comes from Eupelmus urozonus, assembly GCA_900480035.1. Lineage (NCBI taxonomy): Eukaryota > Metazoa > Arthropoda > Insecta > Hymenoptera > Eupelmidae > Eupelmus > Eupelmus urozonus. The sequence continues at coordinate 27,745 of UELX01000813.1, forward strand.
ATGCGCTAAGAGGATGAGGCCGCCGCCTGACCCTTGAAGCGTCGAGCAAGTTTTCGACATTCCCGCCTCTCGATCGCACCGAGATGCTTTCAATGTTTAAACTTCCAACTGCGCCGCACTGGCCACTGGTCATTGATCAATCACCTCCTGCTCACTCACTAAATATATAGTTACTGAAATATATATATATATGTATATATTGATAAGCGCAAATATAGTGCGCATACAGGTAGGCAAGTAGGAGGCCTACGGCGCGCAATTAATTTTAATGAACGGGCTGCTCCGACGAATGTGTAGTATAGCTTCAATTCTGAAAGTGGGATGAGTTGAGCCAAGTTCTCAGCGGCCCGCGCGTCTTAGGGGCAGCTTTGATTACAGAACGGCCTCTATGCGAATTCGAAATTTGAATAGTAATTTGAATAACATGAAGATGAGGGATTTTTCTACTTTTTCGATTAGCATAATTATATTTGTAATCTACAAAAATTATCATTTTAAATATCAAACTATCACCATAATGATGTTTTTCAATAATTTGTATAACAGAGAAATTTTGGGAGTGACAAGTAGATGTGATGTACAGTGCCAAACTTGAAATCCTAATTCGACGAGTATCTTTGATTAAAGCCTCTGCCCAAGAGAAGAGAGAAAGAGAGAGTACGTGGGGCATGAGCAATGTACACCAGCCCGGAGTTTCTCCAAACGATGTTTAGGCAAACTGAAAAGGTGTGTTTGCCCTTCCCATCTCTCTCTCTCTCTCTCGCTCGCTCGCTCGCTCGCTTGAATCGCTATATACAGGCCAAGACGAAAATCGGAGAGCTGCAGAATCGCGCGCGCAGGCTTGTAGTTCTGTCTCGCGGAAACGTCCGCCGCCACTCCGAAACATTCTACGCTAGAGAGAGAAAGAGGGGGAGGGGAAGAGAGAGAGAGAGAGATACGTAGCAGAGATACGTAGTTGGCCCAGTCTGGCTGCTACCGCTGCTTTCGTGAAATCTTGTTTGAATTGGAGACCTTGTCGGTTGACAGGACGACGTAAACAGAGTGAGCTTAGAGAGACAGGGGTTCCAGAAAGAGCTACAGCAAGTATGAGCTGCTTGCAGGATTTTCTTCGCTGAATATTCGATTAGTTATTCGATAGCTCAAGGGACAACTAAACGAGCAAAACAAGAGATGGAAAAACAAGTTCTGAAATTTTGCTAAATTTTTTTAGATCATTTCTCAATAATTTTGATGCACTATTAAAAAAAAAAATTAATGTATTATATTGTTGACTTTTTAGTATATAATTGGCTGAAAAGCATTTATTTATTTAATTTATCTTAACCATGTTGATAAATCTAAACTAATATAGCTAGAATGAACCCTAGATAAACTAATCTCAAGCCGCACTGCGTCAGTTACTATTGTAAATATTAAATTTGTATGAGATAAAGAACTATCTTAATGCAGCTAATTAATTGGATTCTGGAGCAAACCGAATTATAATTTTATACGTAATTAATTAAATTAAGCGAAAGGCACAAATTAGAATAAGCGCTTTGAAACGTACAGAGAGATGAAATTCATTTTGACTAATACTACGTTATTAAATTAGTGAGAATTAAATTTTTCTAATTGATTGTACCATAATGTCATGTTTAATTTATTGAATTATAAATAAAAAGCAAAAATTATTACGATATTAAGCTAAAATATATTGATTTTTAATGATTAATAAATATTTAAAAATGCAATAATTATTCATTCGATATTCATCTTCTATTTCAAAAAGATTCGATAAAAATTCACTATATATGAACTTCTTTGAAATTCATAAATAAAAATAAAACAAGACTGCAATATTCTTTAGAACTTGATGTAAATTTTTAAAAAATAAAAGCTGCAACATCGTGATTGTAACGTCAAAGGTGTTTGACAGGTCAGACGTGAAATGGCCGAAGAAATACAAGCGGCGGGCCATGGGCTTTAGTTTTTTGTATAAAAATTCCGTCGAGCTTAAAGTTCTCGTGCGGCGAAAGAGTGAGAAAGAGCTATAGCTGCCAAGGCAGGAACATTTTGCAGAGTCAATTAAAGGTGCCAAAGCCCCATGGCGCGCATATTGTTCGGGCTGCTCGGGCCTACAGAGGGAAGCAGCACGCGATTTCGCGGTTACGGAAGTACGTGGACATGACGTGGTTGGCTAATGGCGTTTCCATTTCACGCGCCTAGCTGAGGCTCTCGCAGCCAAGGCACGATAGCCAGTTGTGCGGCTGAACGACGCTACGTATTATGCGGGCTCAGGCTCTTCAAGTGACTTTAAGGCCACTGTTTGCTACTGACAGAGCTGCCATTACGCAGCGATCATGAGGTGTTAATTTCTCTCGACTTTAAGCAACTTCCCTTCATTCAGTCACCTCAACAAATTTTCTCTTAATAACATTTAATCGCCCTTTCCGGATATAACTTTGCTTTTTATTAAGGCACATTATATAACGATTACCTCAATTCAAAACCTATCGAAAATGATGCATAAACAATTGTATCTCTTAAAGCGCATCGTCGGTATATGGAATTCTTTAGCATTAATACTTTATATAATTATGTTAGTGTGTTAATGCAGATTCCCCCACTAAATAGAAAATTTATTTCATTTTGGATTTTTTTATCATCAGTCTTATACAGTTTTATGTATACATTGTATTTATATTAAGCTTAATAAACTGTTATAAAGTTTAAATGCTTGTGACACACGTAATTATTCTTTTTTGGGAAGCGTATCCTTCGAGTAAATACTAGAATATTCGTGAGTAAGTGTTATGAACAGACGTAAACTTTCTAATAAAAGTAGTTGTAGGATAAGTGTTGTTCTGACGTTTCACCTGTTCTAAAATTGTAATTTCCTGAACTTTATTGTGCTTTACATAACTTGAACGGAATAAAAATAAAAAGTTCTGTATTTTTATATTTAGTAATTGCAAAATTAACTTTATAAGATACGGTATATAAATCAACTTTTTATTAATAATAAGTATAAATAATAGACTTCATAAATAATTATACGGTACTTTATTTGAAATTCATTTTGAAATCCTTAAATCGCCTTATTTTAGAATCCTTTATAAAACAACTAGAGTATTCTCAAATGCCCTTTAGATTATACAAACATACAATTTGATTAAAAAATTTTTTTATCATTTCAACTATTTAAGTTAATTCTGTCTTATGATTTGACCTTTATTCTATCTCTGAAAATCCAACTTAAACATTTTACAATGCTAAGCAAAGTTACACAAGGAGCAAATTGTCTGATACTATCCTTCTCAATTAGAAAGTCAGTAAAACTTAAAACTACTTCTAAAATTTGCGTTCATTCAACCTGCCCGTTCTCAAATAATCTTAAAATTATACTTTCGATAAATTTTATTTATCTATAGCATATAGTAAAAAGTGGGAATTTACGAATCCGCATTTTACGGTGTACTTGGCTGACACGTAAATACGCTCTCGTCGAGTTGTCTTTTTTACGACGACGACGATGACGAAGTCAGCCCGTGCGAAATTTTCTTTTAGGTGAAACTTGGCACACAGGAAGGGCGAGTTTATTTCCGCCGCTCTAACGAAAATGAAAAGGGCGCGCGCGCGCGCGCGCGCTCGAGTACTGCGAATGATGTAAGGTTTATTTTTCAGACGAGACTGAGTAATTACAACTCGAAGAAGTCAGAAGTAAAATCGTGAAAAGCGCTACTTTAAGAGAGGGCGAATGTTTCTCGCTCTCTTCCTTTTTTTCATTTATTAAGAATTTAACTTGCTTCAAGGATTTTCATTAAAAAATGTAATTTACTAAAAATTAAGGCCATTGTAAGCCGCGTGACAGTTACTTTTGACTCTTAATTGATCTAGACTACCTGCGATTACTTGGGTAATGGAAATACTTTTAATGATCGTTTTTCACTCTGTATTTAGTTAATGAATATTTATGATAAATTTTAATGCGTTTTCACTTACAAAAGAGTTTTACTTTTACACATACTTTCGAATCGAAAAGATTTTCATACTCAAAACTTATTATAAAATGTTTCAATTAAATTACATAAATAATTTTTAAGTTTTAAATAACTAATGATTTGACTTTTGCAAAAAACTTGGTTTTTGCATACTTAGGCACGACTGCATTTCTCTAAATTAAACTCATAAACCGCATTATACAACTTTTATCAAATAAGTTTCTGTAAAAACTATTTTTGCGTAATCTGTCGACAGAGAATTGAGAGAATTTATAAATTCATTTTAAATCGTGCCTAAAGAGCTGTTAAGATGTAATTTATTTCTTACCTTATTTTAATTTTTGTTGCATTTTAAAATTTAAAATTGTTAATTTTATTTATGTTATTTATTTATTTATATTTATTAACTTATTAACTCATTATAAGCCAAGCCTGCAAAAATACTGCTTTTCACCTCTCCAAAAATTTCCCATTTTTCTTGCACCTGTTAAAGTAGCCATTCTTTTGCTGAGCTTGCGTTTACTCGACTCAGTCATTTATAACCAGCTGACGACACTCTCTTAACCTTCGCATCAGTCGCGCATGATCAAAGAGGCCCGCGCGTAGAAATAACGAGAAAGCGGCGTGCGCGTGTAACAAAAATGACATACGCTTTGGCTGTACGTCAAAACTAGACGGTTCAATTAAGCAAGGGCGTGTGTATCGGTTACTCGATGGTACCCCACAAAGACCGCAAACAGTAAAATTGTTCTTTTGTCAGGCAGTAGCCTCACAGCCAGATTCGTGGCAGCTGTGGAAAATATTGTAACTGGCCTATTTTTTTCTTTTTTTTTTTCTATTCTTTATGCCTTTGTGGAATTTCAGCGAAAGCACGTTTTGATTTTTTCGATACCTTCTCGCAAGCTTTGTTGCCCAAAGTGTGAGTGTTTTATAGATAACATTTTTTTGACAAAATACTTGTCTCAGAGATCTTAAAGTTATTTTTTGTCTGCAAATAAAGTTGTCATTATGATTAACTGAATGGGATTTTTATCTTTAACTTCAATATATATAAGTATTTCAAATCAATTGTTTAAGATAGATCCTATATATATTTTCGCAGGAAAGAGCTAAAATAACTATGAAAAAGTGAAATGAAATAAATAGATAAATAAAAATATGATTTTGGTACCATAGCCATTCGGTTTTACAGACTGTTATACTTGTCCGTAAATTTAGTTTTCAGGGACAAGCCGTAAAACTGGATTTTATGATCTGAAAAACTATTTGTTTGGAGGTGAGATATATCCGATACTCGTTTTACGTAGGCGTAATCACGAAAAACGCAGTATTCTCCTGCATTGCAAAATTTGATTAAAACCCTAAATTACACATTAAAAAAATAATATTTGTAATTCAATCGTAAGATTACTCGACGTTGTGAAAAAAAAAATGTTATTGAAATTTTAATGGATTATTCTTGTTTTTTATTTATTTAAATTGGATTATTCTTAATGTGTATACGTAAATATTGAGCTGGTCTGAAATTAATAATTATCAGATCAACTTTTTTTAATACTACTGTAAATGTCTTCTAAAATTTAAAACACTAAGCACCAAATCGAATAAATTCTATAAATTGAACAATGATCAATTTTTTTGCAGAACGGCCGAGCAAGCAGCGAAAGCAGCGAGGATGGCGCCGGGAGCAGCGCTAGCACGTCGCGCGGCGCTGGAAGCGGCTATGGATCCGGTTGTGCCGGTGGTTGGCGCAGCGTCTTTGGAGCGGTGTCTGGACGAGAGCTCAGGCTCTACGAATGTGCGCCCTGGAGTCCTGAGGCATGGGCATCGCCTAGCATCACTTGTCCACTTATTGCCACGAGGTCAGTACTTTAATATTTCTGCTTTAAAAAGATAACATTTATTTTCTATGCTTATACATAAGAGATGCCAGTTGTATTTTTAATTTAAGATGTATAAAATGAGCTTATCAGATATTGGATATCTCTGTAGTATAACTAATAAATTTCATTTTGCATCCATTAAACATGTATACTATGAATTATATTTTATTAAATGCGTAAAATGAAATTTCGTTAACAATCTACGAGTATTATCGGTTTGTTTGCACACAAGTAATTTCCTTACTCACTAAGAATTCAACGGCAATTAATTGATACTTTATAGAATATCAATTATGTATATAAATATTAATAGATCCAGACTCAAACGCAGGACTAAATTGAACTTAATTGTTAATTATTTTAATTGCCACATCGTTGTTTTTTGAAAGAGTTTTTGAATTATTTATACTGTTGGTACGTTGAAAACTGTATTTATACTTTATGTAGATTTTTGTAAAAAGTAATTTGGCTTATATAAGCAAAATAATAAATTAAATTAAATGAAGAAAACAATTACTTTGTACAACGATTTTTTAAAATCTCAAAGCCATTATCTTAATAACAAAATTAAATTACTACCAAATCACTGTTTTTAACGAAGTAATTAAATTAAAATTAGTCTTCATTCAATATTAAGTTTATGAATAATTGCCTTGTAACAGTTATAAGTATTCTGAAAGTCATCGTTAAAAATATAAAAAATGAAGCGTGCACTTTGTAAACTGATTCGTCAAAAAGCAATCTGTTATATAGCAATGAAATCCCAAATGAACCCTCCCAGCTGAAGATCGAAATAAAAGCAAACCCTCTCGGCATAGTCAGCTGGAGGTTAGCCGCAAAGTAAGCCATCGTCAATCACGGTCTCAAATCGTTCTTCAGCCACACAATCGAGCAAAGTTCTTGGAGGCCCGTCCCCCCCGTCCCCGAAGTCGTCAACACGATGACCCTTATTTACACGTCGCGTGCCTCCGCCTGTTTACACGCCCGGCAAGTGCACCGCCCTAGTGTGTACGTATATCCGCGGCAACGGATCGCGCCGTCTGATAATAATTAACGCTCGGTCGGCTCCGGCGGCTCGTAAAAGTTAAGGACCGTGACCGAGCGACCTCCTTCGACGCTCAGACTCCAACCCACTCTGCGGATATTGTGTGGATGTGTGCGCGCTCGTGTGCACCTCTGTATATGTGCCTGTGTATATATAAGTGCTCAAAGTCTCCCACGAGCTTGTGCAGAGCGAGCTTTAGTGGTTTGCGATTTCCGGCTGCGGCATTTCGGGGGATCTTGTCTTTGGATAATTTCGACGGCACTGATGCACTCCTGAGAGTGGCTGCAGCTGGATTTTCACTGCTCTTTGAAATATAAAATAGTCTTATCTATACATTGGATTGGACCTTTTGAATAATAAGCACGGAAATAACATTTTTTTTGATTATTAAAATAAAAAAGTAAAGATAATAAATATAAGAAAATTTGACGTAACGTAAACAAAGTTCAATCACAGGGAGCGTACGACAATTATTTCTATATCGTTGGCCGATCTTCGCTCGTTTGCGATCACGCAGCCTCGCTGATAATTTTTCAATCCTTAATTAGTCCCGTCGCGATAAAAGTCGCCAATTTTTCTTGAGCCTGAAAAAGGTCGCTAATTAATTAAGTCAAATAAGCGGCACTCAGTTTCTCATTAATTAGACTAAGGAGACGGGGCAACGATAAAATTTATGCATCAACATTGTCATTGACAAATAATATCTTTTTAAAATCAAATTAATAACGTAGCTGTATTAGATTTTCTGTTGAAATTACAAATTTTTATCAAAAAGATATTTTAGAACAATTAGAATTATTATAATTATATAGATAATGAAGATCTTGAACAGAATAGTATTAACAGAATAGAATTTAGTAATCGCAAGTGGTTTTCCTATTCCCAAAGTTCTGAAATTCTACGTCTAATTGTCATGTAAATTGTTACATGTTTGAAATACAAAGATCCCATATTATAATTCAAATATGCTTTGTCGTAATAGCAAATTATGGTATATCTACTTTCTTCAATAATCTTGAATATTCCAGTATGTACATTACTGACGTTATATAATGTAAATTTGTAATTAATATTAAAAATCGTAAAATTAAATACATCCGACAAATAACACTAAATTCAAATAGACATAAACTATTAAATTTAGCAAATAGATATATGATTAAATCGATTAAGGAAAAAATAATTTCCGCACACATTGGATTCAATAAAGATTCAATTATCGATACAAAGCCTGCGTAGCCCCGCATAATAATCCCGGCCTCTGCTACGCAAAACAACCAATCTCCCGGCGATAACAAACTCATTTTCCATCCAGCGACGAAACCGAGCGCGGCCCGCCGCGTCGTCATCGCACGCAACCGTAAAGATTACAGCCCAGCGCACGACAGACGCGCGCAAGCCGCATACGTGACTACTTGTGTTATACATATAATATATAGACACCTACACACGTATATGCGGCAGCTATACTTACTGCATATATATATATATCTATACGTATATGCGGCAGCTCTCGTATTTACAGATCACGTACACAGAGCTCACTTTGTTTGACGAGGGTAGCAGCGCCGAGGCTCTGACGATTAATCACTCGCTATTAATTAACCGGGAATCGTTCTTCCCTCTGACGGGCGAATTTTAATTTTGCTGTACTGCAGATGGCTTGCTTTACTTTTATACTTCATAAATTTTTTTACTTTTTGCCGGAAGAGAGATAGAGGAATTATTTGCTTCTTGCTGATATGTGCAGTGGGAGAAGGTCCAAATTATATTAAAAGTTATTATCATTTTATTTTGTCTGAAGGAGTAAAAGAGGAACAAACACTTCTTTTGGATATTTGATCTTTTCGCTAACTGCCAATACTCGATCTCAAAGTTACTCTTGAAATTGGAATATCTGTTGCCTCGCTATATCTGTCTATGTGCTGCTTTTTTTCTATTTTTTTTTTTTTTTTTTTATCATTTTTCCCCTGCCACCGAATCGTGATCTCTTATCGCGACTTCAGTTGTCGTATTTTAATGTCGTGACATGTTTCCGATCAAAGTTGATATATATTTGATGTTGCGGATATTGACTTGTACGTTTTTTTTCTTATATCACGTTATTTATAGCGTACGAAAATAAAATACTCATATCCAAATTTTTTGTACTATAATATTGGGACAACTTCATTTAATAATAAACTTTAATAATTTTCTCATTCAAAATTGTAAACTTTTATATTTTTCTTAAATCGTAGTCATAAACTTTAACCGCATCTACATATTTTTAGTTTAACAAAACAACAAAGTCTTAAAGCTCCTTCGAGTTTACAAAAACCCTGCAGTATTACATTTTTTCGCTCCTCTTATGCAAAACCACATTTTCCCCACAGCGTCGACTTCATCCCTTTTTCCCTTACCCACACGCGCGCCAAACCTCTACATACCGTCTCAAGCTCGCCATCCGGCCTGCAATTACGCATCCCATTATTTCCGTCGGTTATGCGCCCCCCGTCCCTGCGAGCAGACGCGCGCGCTCGCGCGGGCGCCACGGCGGAGTTTCGGTCGCGATCCTTAACGACTCGCTACATAATAACGCTTTTGCCTTCGCTCAAGCTCGTGTGCGCAGACGCGTCTTCCGCCCCCTCCCCGCCGATAAACTTCAAACTCCTGGCAGCAAAGCTGTCCCGAGCAGCGGTGCGGGCGCTCCTACCTCTTGTCCCGCGTGCATGCAAATGTTTCAATCGAAGCGCGAGATGGGATATCGAGAGTCGCGACTGAAACTTTGCGTGCAAGCGCGCTCCGGTAATGAATGACTGGGCGTTGCGCTGCTTAGAGAATGAAGCGGGGGATGGCTGGCGATTTTTTTTTCCCCAACGAAATTTTGGAAGTTGGGAAAGGTGTTGGAATTTTCGAAATATATACCTGCCGAGTCTTGTGGTTTGAGAGGAATTTTGGCTTTCGAATTACTGGGACTAGACTTATTCAGAGTTTTTTCACCGGTCCTAATCGAGCTTGTTACACGAGCCTCTGGTAATTACAATTTTGCAAATTTAAGTTCACCCAAAATTATCATCGTTTTAAAGCACCTGAACCACAGTATGGATTAAAAAAAACTAAACGGAATTTCAAAAATTTAATCATCACTTGAAATACATAACGATTTCGGAAAATGTAGATTAATAATTATTTAAAGTTTATAAAATTTTAACTTAAAACTGTATAATAATAATATATTTCAATGAAGAATGCATTAAGAAAAAATGTGAAATATGATTTCTGAGAAATTTTTCCAATTCAAGGAAACCCGAGAACATATCCTTATCTAAAGCGCGAGCAGCGAGAAACATCATCATCCCAGAGGCATCCATATAAATCCCCGTAAGGCCGTTGGCAAACAAACGCGGCGTCGCCGAAGAAAGGTCGAAAGGCCAGCGCTCAGATAAGAGCGAGAATCCCGCAGTCCATTCAGAAGCTCGGAACTTCTGCGAGCCGGTAACCAGCCAATTGTAACGTCTCTCTTCCTCTCACCCCCCCCCCCCTCTCTCGTCGAGAGCAAACTAAGCGGATGCTGTACAAAATACGGGACGAGGGACAGAGAGAGAGAGATAGATAGAGCGAGAGGACAAGAGGAGGGAGACAACTGCGCCACTTCCCCTTCCGTGTACGCGCTGTCGATGTGAGTTCCGGGCCAACTTGGATTAATTTGTCCCCTCGCACGCGAGACAGCAGCCGCTCTCTGCTGTGTTAAACGCGCCGCTGCCGTCCGACTCCGCCAAATTATTGTGCGATCCTTTGCTTTCTGCTTTTCACTCGCTCCTTCCTTTTTCAAGCTGATTTCGCCTTTTTTCCGGCCTCGACTTTCTTTTGCAGTTGCTGCGAATTTTGCATTTTTTTTCTTTTGGATGATACTTGCGTTTCTTGTTAGCGACATGCGATTAGCGTTAAAAGTACGAAAGTAAGTTCACGAGGTGTTGTCTCGAGTTTTTTTCCAAGGCGTGGAGAGAGCCAGGCTAGCATCGTATTTCGAAAGTTGAACTTCGAAAGTTGCCAAGTTTCCCTCGTACATGGAATTAGCGGAAGTTGCGCGCCCTATTGTTCCCCTGTAAGAGCGTATTTTTAACTATTTCATTAAAAACATCAGCTTTTTGCAAGGGCGCGGCAGCCCTCTTTTCATAACGTTATTTAAAATTTTTTTTAATGAACTTATTTTAATTTCATACTTGAGTTTTAATAATACCGTTTTAATAATTTCAAGCATGAGTTTTAATAAAGTTTGTACCAAAGAAACTCGCTTCATTTTGTATGTTTTCAGCATAATAAACTTTATGAAATATTCCTTTCAAACGCGATATTATTAAAAAATATCATCCTCGTTATTTATTAACAAGAATTTATTTAAAAACTAACCATTTGTTCTACTTAACATTTATTTTAAGAAACGTTGTTACAAGAACAAGAAAAAGTTTACAAAATTAACCTGGTTTCCTTTTTACTTCGCCTAGACTTACAATGCAGCAGCCGCAATTTAAATAACAAAAACCATAACAAAGGCTCAAGAAAAAAAGATGCCAAGAGCGAAACGAAAAAAAAAGGCGAAAACCATAAGCTGCTGACACTTTATCACAAAGCCCGTGAAAAATCTTTCTATAAAACCTTGGAATCCATCATCCCGCGTGAAGGATGACCCTCTATTGCTTTTGAGATCGAAAAATTCAAACTTCCGCTCCAACCCTTTTCATTTTTTTCCCTTCCTCTACATAACAAAACCATTTTAATCTAGAAAAAAAAAAAACATCCACATCCGTGGTCGTATGTGTAATGCATTTTAATTTCGTTTTGTCCGTAGGATAGTTCCGCTCTCGGGTACAGAACGATAATAGGAAAATCGTGGGGCCGCTGTCGCCTATCCATCTTGTACCGCCGCAGAGCGGTTATTACACCCGAAAGTCGCGCAGCGATGAAACGATTCCGAACTGGCGAGCGGTGGAAGAAGACAGATATCGACAGCACGTTGATTTCGTGGGGAAGAGACGGGTTAGCTGCTAGTCTATATTTCACGGCGTCCGCTATTTATTCAGTGCGCGCTGCAGCGAGCGCGCCGAGGGATCTGTTTTTTTATTTCTTTTTACTCACGTTTGTGCGCGAGCATAAGGCCTATCAATCCCATCGATCCGTTACTGAGCGGTTGAAGTTTCTTAGAGTGGGATTTACCGGTTGACGAGGACTAAATTTAGAGGGCTGACAGGCTTGTTTGAGATGGCTTTTTTGATGTACATAATTTCGTTCGAGCTTCTAGAGGAAAGTAAAAGGCTGCAGCAACATCTATGAATGATAAATTGATTTATTTAATTTATTGTTAAATCCGATCAAACTTACCGTTATTGCTCTAATTGTTATTCAATCTAAGGAATTACCATTTCACATAAATAACTACTCAAGAACAAATTATTCTGATGGAATGATTAACTAAAAGTATATATTGATCAAATTAGAAAAACACTGTATCTAGTTTGGTAAGCATATCATACCTATCAGGAAACATATCATTAGAATCTTTAGAATTATTTGATTAATTTAAACGAGATTTTATAATTAGATATTACAAACATGCAGATTTACTCGAATAGATACATTAATTTGAGTGGCTTTTCAACATTCATTTAAACAATATGTTATGAGAATTTAAACAAAGCATACGGCTGTTACATTCCAATTATCATTAACAACTCATGAATATTCGTGGAATATTTAATATTTATTCATAAATTCAGAAAATTTACCGCAGTTTGGAACTCCATAAGTAAATCACAAATCCATTTTCTCCTGCTTTCTATCTCGAAAATTTTCGCTCATCATAATGTGCTCAAACTTCTCGTAACCATTAAATAATTACCGGCGCCATTACGAATGCTCTCGCCAAAATAGCTATGCTTCCAAACTTATTAATTCACTAAAACTTTGTTTTCATTTAGACCATTCATCTCTAAAACTCACGCACCAAAACACTCGTACACATTTCAAAACGCTACATGTACAATGATTTTCCTCAAAGCTTTTTCCGGCCATGTAGCAAATCAAGGCTTTGTACATTAATTCAGTAGTTCATGCAAGGACTCTGTCTTTTGCCTTCTGAATACAATATCCTGAATTCAAAATTTCAACAAAATGTATGTATAAATATCTGCATAAGCGCGTAAAGAGAACTTTTATAGATAGGCTTAAAATAAAAAAAATTTAAATTAACACTTTAAACCTTGAGTGCAATTGATTTGCAATCTTTTCGACGTAGATCTATTCTTAGATCTTCTCTGTTAAAATGGAACCTCGGATTTCTTTACGAGGTTGAGTCAGCCATTTTCGTTTAATGTCTCATGTTTATTCCAAGTTTGTTACATCGCTATCGTCTCTGAAATTAAAGTCTAATTTTTACTTATAAGAATAAATATTTATTTAAAAAAATCTAAAAAATTAATAATTTAAATTTAAAACCATAATGTGTTAGGCCAGCGAATTTCGAAGTAGAAATGTTCGTGTTTGATCAGACCAGCATTTTCTCGTTCATGCACCGCTACTTATACTGCTTAAAATGAATGAAATAAACGAAAATAATTATTTTAGTTTTATTAACGCTTTAAAAAACATTAACTTTTTATTATAGAGTTGATGATTTTTTAATATTTTACACAAGCAGCACTTTCTCAAAATAAATTGAGACATAAAGTTAATCGCATACTACTATATTTTTCCAAAGTAGGAGCTGTACTTTTTTTTCGAAAAATTAAAAAAAGTTGAAAAAATAAAAAAAAATGAACTGATGATGTTACGAAGTATATCTATCCCTTTGAAAAGAACTTCCAGGACGGCAGCATATAAAAAGGTCACAACTAAAGCAGCTTTCTCAAAGCCACCGCGAGCTCATAAACTCGGCACGTAAAAATAAACGGCTTTAACGTCTCGAGGCCCAATTATGAATCGGCCGGAGGAAATTATCGGCCAATATCGCGACCGGACGCGCTCAAAAAGAGGCAGCGCGCGCCGGAGTTTAACGACTTATCGACCGCGCTGAAGCACAAAAAGCCAGGACCGTCGGCAGAAATAAACCTCGGCACTTTGGATTATTGCGTCATTATGCATTATGGGCCAGAGAGCGAGAGCCTGATAATCAGATGGGAGAGCTCGAGTGCTATTTGACCGGCCTGCCACTGGACGCGCTTTATTGCTCGACTTTTTCGCTTTGCGGGAGATTCCATTTGAATCATATGCAAGTTTTTATGGAAAAATGTTATTTTTTCAAATAATTTATTTTACCTCATATTTTTTACACTGGTATATCTGTTTGATGAATTTTTCAGACAATTTTCCATCAAGAATTCTCTACACTATGAAATTGCTGTGCTGTAATTCTTCTTTTGCTTACTAAATATTTTGTCCTTCGACCCTTTAGGTTTTCGTATATTTTGCAGGTTTAAAATATTTTTTTAGTCGAGCATCATAAAAAAAATTCTGCGATCCGGAATATTTTATTTTTCTTTTATGGAAAGCACCTGCAGATCTGTGAAAGATTTTATCTGAAATCAATGGACGTATAAACTTAAAAATAAAATCAGTTTGATATATTACTAAAATAACAAAAGTACCGAAAAAGTATTCAATATTACATAGACAAAAAATTTATGTTACAAAGGTGAGAAGAATTTATTGAAAACTGATTCAACAAAAATAACTTTTACAATAATATTCAGTATTTCTAAAGAAAAAAATTTATACGCTATAGCTTATATATAAATACGAAAAATATTTTCATTCTGAATTGATTCAAGTCAATCAATAAGGCATCCATTTCGACAAATCTGTATCCGCTCTGCAAAGCTGCTTGTAAAATTTACTAAAAACTAAAAAAAACTATAGAAATTTGCATGAAACCATATCCCAACATCCGAAACCGCAGCATTATATTTTTAGCATTCTTAAAAACCTCGCTCGCATCCGGGCAGTGTTCCACCGATTTTACAATCCGATCAGCTTCCCAAAACTTTCTCCTGAAACCGCTCTGGCGCAAAAAAAAAACAAAGCGCGTCGGAAAAAATCCCCCAAACGAAAGCCCAGCTTCCACACGAGCTGCATGCAAGTAATAGGCGTCCGGCGGCTCGCATACGAATAACGGGGTTATCGGTCCGGGGGCTCGATCGTACCTCCGGGACCTTTGCCGGCGTCCAACGACGTTATTCAAAAAAAAGGGCTGGACTGCGCGCTTTTTTTCCGACTCTTTTTCGTACCACCGAGGGAGCAAATTCGACGGATGTTGATCGGGACCGGATTCAGAGCGCTGTTTGCTCGAAGGTTCGCGCGCGCTCGCTCGCGGTGAATTTGATTTTTTTTTTGTCGGCCCAGTTTTGTAGCTCGATGGATTTTAATTCGTTATTATTTCGGGATTGCTGCGCGCAATCCTCAAGCTCTGCTTTGTAACTCTTAACAAAATATACTAATTTTAGAGAATTTACTATGGGAAATATAAATCTCTAATCTAAATGTATTAATATAATATTGTAAAGATTACATTTCCTCTAACTATGAGTTTAAATTTTTTTTCTAATTAGTAAGTTAGTGTATTAACAAAGATTTATCTCTATAACAAAACTTTGTATTCCAAGAAAATCTTCTGTTATCATAAACTGCGTGGAAATAATAATCTAAAGTAGGTCTTTAAAAAGTTCTGTAAAGTCCGATACTTCATTGCTTTTGCAAGTACTATTATTTACCTCATAGAATTCTGCACCATTTACGATAGAAGGAATCATCATTTTCACGGTAACAAAGTATTATTCAAAGAAATGTTTCAATGAGTAACAAACTTTCCTGAAAGTGCATTCCGTCAAGTAGATAAGTTCCTCTACTTTCAATAATCTTAAAGTGTACCTTAGAGTATTATTTTCATATGAAATAACTTTAGGTACTTTTAAATGAAAAATATTATTTTAAAAATTTCAAAGATGGCGATAAGAAGCAATTTATAATGATTAGCGATAAAAATAAAACTAATAGAAGTAAATAAAGAATTTGAAGTAAAGATATCTAAAGAGGGAGGTCAAGAAGCATTGCAATACTCTTAGCTGACAAGTCGATTGTTTACTGTTGCAGGCTTGTATCATCACCAACGAAGCAGAACGAAGCGGCGTGCAGCTCGAGCTCGACGATCCAGTACGGAGCTACCTTCGCCGTGCGCGTCGGCACCATTGACGGCGTGATAACGCACAATCTCAGAGCCGAAACAAGGAGGGATCTGGCCGCCTGGGCCAGGGCCATAGTTCAGGGCTGTCACTCGGCGGCGCATTCGCTCAGGGAGTACGCAGTTCGTGAGTATCTTTCAGATGTCTTCGTTAGCTCTCTAATCTTTTTTCTTTATTAACTTTAAAACGAGCATTAAAGTCAAGTGGGCGACTGGGCTTAATTTATAATGTATATATGAAATTCAGAGAGAGCAGTAAGAAGATAAATTCAACGTCAAGCGTTGCTCTAAACATTAATCAATTTTCGCGAGATAAAGCAAAATCATTAAATCTCCGTGCGACTGCTCGTCGGGTATTCAAGCCACGTAAAACATTGCATCGTTCCGCCCCGAGAGCGAGACCGGCGCGCGTCTGCTAGGAACGTCATATAAACGCAACTATCAATGAACGCCGTGCGCTGCTTTCCTCCTCTCGAAAAGCGCTCGTTGAGGCAAAAAAAAAAAGCAAGAAAGAAGAGAAAAAAGAAAGCAAAGACAGAGAGAGAGAGAGAGACTGCGCGTCGTTCCGTGTTCTACCCTTTTTGCCGAGACCAAATCCACGAGCGAATCGAATTCGCCTCGCTAAGATTCTCTCTTCGTTTTCCGTCCTTGCATTTTTCCCCCTTTCCGCGCAGCGAATATCGTAGCAGCAGCAGCAGCGCCAGCTTGCTCGGCGAAGGAGAGACTGAGGGGGCAGATTCCGAACGAGACGAACGGCAATTTGCCTCGCGACGAGTCCGATAAACGACGCCGGGAAGAACGACGGCTATATCCTGAATCGTCTCTCGCTTTCCCGATTTTCTCCCTCTCAATAGCTCGCTCAATACATCTGTACGCCGTTCTGTAATCGTAAATAATTCGCTTATTTTCCAACGACCTTTTCCAATGCTTTACGCTAAATTTCTCAAGACGCTTACACTTATAATCCTCCTATTTTTACCATTCTTTTTTATTTTTATTATCAGCCCTTTGATCAATTTACCGCTAATTAAATAACCCTCTTTAAATATCAACTTTTTAAAACATCTTTTTATCCTTTGAAATTTTAAATTTTAAAAACCCCACAGGAATAACTTAACCTCATAGCTTAACTTTCTCATTAAACTTTAAAAAAAATTCAATTTCTTTATAAAAATTTCAACAAAAATTAATTATTAGTTTAATTCTAACATTTTAATAAGTAAATTTTAAAACTTATCTCCAGTATTTCTAAAAAGCTATAAATCATAAGGTTTCTGCAAAAATTTTATTTATTTTTCTAGAAATCTAAGAAACAATACTTAGACTTGACTCAAAGTTTCGGTCATTAACTATTAAATCACTAGGTAGAAAAATAAAGTTCGCTTCTTCCGTTTAAATAATTGTAAGGAACTTGCATTTGATATATTGCTAATCCACATTCGATAATAGATAAGTCACGGTATTAATCACAAATGATCTGTTCTATCAGTGTAGAGAAGCCAATAAGAGTTATTAAAAAATGATAATAAATTTAAGTTTCATCTAATTTAAAAAGCTTCGTAAACTCTCTCATAGAGTTTCTTTTAGCAAAAGATAAATATAACAGCCTCATATAATAATCATGCTAATAATTCGGAAAAATAGACAATCAACGATCCATCTCTCGAATTTTAATTTCCAGGCTGCGTGTGGCAGGGCAGAGCCTGCCAGCTGGTGGTCCATCACGAAGAAGGCTTCGCCCTGTACGCGGCGGGCACGCGGGGCGTAGCCGGGAACGGCATCAGTCCCGGTTCGCCACCCGCGCCGCTCTGGCGACGGCCCTTCGAGAAGCTCAGGATGTCAGCCGACGACGGAGCCCGACTGCTCTGGCTAGACTTTGGCGGCGACGATGCTGAGATCGTAAGTTGCCATTCATTTATTGCCTCAGTCTTCGCCTTATTTTATTATCGTTCCCTCTCCTCACTAAGTGCGTAATTGACTATTAAGAGTAAATGAGTTAAAAATCTGTTTACTTGAAACTGTTTGCTGTAATAAAGGAAAAACAATATGAGTATTTTTACTATTTAACGGATCTAGATCTAAAAGATCGACAAAAAAATTTTCAAAATATTTACTCATAGAATATATTTTAGAATCCATATTTTAAAATAAATTTTACACTTTCTTTTTATTAAAATATAAATTGATGAAAAAATACTCTGAACTAATCAATCTGTGTACACATCAATCTGTGACGGCGCATGCGGGAAAGAAACTCATTCTTCACCGACCTATCGCCGGCTAAGATCCATCAACATTATCCGAACAAAAATCAGGTGAAAATTAAAGAAAAAAATCAGCCGTTACCTAAAAAATTTCCTACGTAAGCAATACGTGCTATTTTCATTTTCACGCAGGAACATACAAAACGAAAAGTATCAGTTGACAAAAGTTTTTATACGCCACATAGAATGGAAAGGGAGAGGAGAGGGCGGAGAGCGAAAGGAGCAGCGTAATGATAATTCGAACTCGAAGCGCACACTCGACGTGATAACGGTAGCACTCGTAAAACGCAAGTGCAACTGTCATCGCGGCCGCGCGTGAAATGCAAATAAAACCGAGCGCCCGCGCCCTCCTCTCTAAAGCCCTTCCATTACGCCCATCGGAGCGAATAATAATCCCTCGTACTTGTAGCCTAAATGGTCCGATCGCGAAGTGCGCGCGCTCCCCGTCGAAGCCCGCAACCATTTGCCCGTTTGCGAGAAATAACAAAAGAAAAAAAAACTTGAATTTCTGTTGCAGGAGCTCGACCTGGAGATGTGCCCGAAGCCAATAGTATTCGTCCTGCACAACTTCCTGTCGGCGAAGATCCACCGGCTGGGCCTGAGCGCATAGGGGTACGAGGGGGCCCCGACAGAGGCCCCCGATCTGCCTCCCCACACCACCAGATCCGTCACCAGCGTCTTTCTCCACTGAACGATCGCTCCCCCGGCCTGCGAGGCCCTCTGACACCTTACTCCAAAAGGAGAGGCGCTGTCCCCAAGCCCGACCGATCAAAATTAGCATTTAAGCCGTGGTATGTGGTATCTTTCCACAATGAAAACGCCCTAGAATCTCTCGAAAGAGAGCCTTCTAGAATATCCCAAGTAGTCGTCAAGTATCAAAGACGTGTGTGCTGTTTTGGCGCATTAAGAAAGTACGCGTGAGCCTGATTAAGTGTGTGCCTGTGCGTGTGAGTGTGCTTGACGTGCGCGAGAGGCAACGATAATCGACTCGAAGCCATCCAAGAAGCATTTTCTCTTTAGAGCCCGAAGATTATTAAGCGATACAAGAGCTGGCAAAATCAGAATCTTGCCGAGGAAATTAGATTGACGCGTGTAGAGATGATTTTAATCAATACCCTAAGCAAACATTACCCAGCGGATCATTAAGATGCTGAATTTAAACGAAAGATAACGAAATTCAAGGTATACCTTTGACCGACATCGATGCGCCTAAAATAGAAACAAAATGAACTACGTAACTATTAAGTACTCTAGCTAAACGATAACGAATAGTAAGAATCTATTGGTTTTGTAAGATACATTCCGGGTACAAAAGTATCACCAAATCCACTTCTCCCTTAATTATCCTTATCCCCCTCCACTAACGTCTTCGAAGGATTTTGTCAATCAAACGAAACGCTCTATACTTATATATTGATGCGTCACGCGTTCCAACCCCGACGTCTATTTCCAGGTCATTAATGCTATAACATATCAATTCACAATTTGTTACGTAAGTATTAATTTATTTTTTAACCTATTTTTTAAATTCTTTAAAAATTAAATATAAATCGAGACGGAAAGATAAATTGAAATTTGTCAGTTGCGTATAATTATAATAATTTAGTTGATTAAGCCGTTAATATAATTTTATTTTTGTAATAATTTATAATGAATAAAAGTAGAAGGAGTTGAATAATATTCATGATGGCATTGATTTGTATTTGATATTTAATGTAAACGATTTTATTATCTTGTAAATTACTAAAATAAACGATCGTTGAACCTAAAACTAATTGTAAGTTAAATCAACTTGACGTAGTTGAGGAAACGAAATTTCCATTAATATTATAATTGCCGTAGTATATATGCGACAAAATTATCTCCGAATACCGAATGAATTCCAGTATGTTATAATTTTGTATAATAATGCATTATCGTAATAATTGTAAATGGAATGAGTATTTGTTGTTGATGAAATTTTCCGTTCTTTTTCAATGTTTTTATTCTTGCTCTGATATATTAATAAGAAAAACTGTTAATAAAAACAAATGTTTGTATAAATAGACATAAATGTATATGTAAAAATATCAATTTTGTATATTCATACATAATCTATACCTTATATTTAATGCTGCTTTTGGCAACAAGCTGAATTAATTATATATACATAAAAAAAACGATCAAGTAGTCAAAAAACTTAAGAAAAAAATAATAAATATATTTATTCTCTAAACTTTCACTGCTAAGAAAGAATTCGAATGCAAGTCGCGCGGAATCTTCTTAAAATTCTGTACGATAATCTTTTTCTCTCGCTCGTTAAAGCAACTGTCTGATTTGATTTCGAAAGAGCGCAATAGTCAGGTCAGTCTATAAAAGAAGCAAAACTCGAATGTGCAGAATCTTTCTCCATATGAATGCGATAGGGGCTCGTCAGAGGCAAGATAGCAACGAAAGCAGTTCCAGGCAAGCGCTCGAGAGCCCAGATCGAGGCTGAAATAAATCACATGCTCCTTAAATAAAGATGTAATCTCTCGCTGGAGCCACTCCCTTTCTCTCGTTCGTCAGAGAGCAACAAGTGTCGCTGCATCGATTAGGACAGCTGCACTGACAGCAGCGGGCATTTTTGGCCGCGAGCGCGCGGGTTTTAATAACATGAGCGTCGAGCTATTTTTTCCCGGCCCTCGTAATTGCCGTCGATTTCCATTGCCACTATCGGACTATGCTCTCCAATTAGGTGGCGCAACTCTCCCCGGCTTTGTTTGTCTCTCTTTCTCTCTCGCCTTGTTCCTCGTTAAACCGCGGCGAACTTTGCCGGCTAGGCAGGAGCAGCAAATGAGAGACAGAGAGAGGGAGGACAAAGTTTTTCAATAGTGCCAGAGAGGGAGGCTAGGTAAAAAAGGAAGAGAGGAAAAGATGGACGAGAGTTGGATAAAAATGGCGGCGGGTTATAAAGAAGGATATATATATATGTAGATGTAGAAGCCAATAGCGCTGGCAATATTTGTAAGTGGCAGAAAAGTTCGGGGCCCCCGCTGCCGTTTCTCTGGCGGCTGGTTTTTTATTATTTTCAGGCGAGTTAATTGAATTGCGGTGCCCGCGCGGTTTATTGAAATACGGCGAATAATGCGAGCGCGGGGGGCCGGACTTTTGTGCGCCCGATGACTGCGCTCGAATCCCGCGTATAAAATCGGTCAGTACTCCGGCTCCGAGTTTTGAGTAGCGGCTTTGAAAAAGTTTTAATTTGTAGTGGATTTTTCGCGGGCTTTCATTTGAAAAATAAAAAAAAAAAGTGCGAGTCAAGCAGCGGGTGCCAGGGCACGGTTCTCTCAATTAAGCGTCTTGAGATAAAAAGTTTCCGTTTGTTATGGGAGGCGAGCGTGCGCGGTTGATCGTGGCGGCAAGGGTGCCGTATTAAAAATGATAAATGAAGAAATGAAATTTACGAGCGAGCGAGAGCATCTAAAACTGACCGAAACCGGCGTAGCTTTCCGCGTATTTTTAAAGCCCCGCAGCATTAACGATAAATAAACCGGCGGCCCGAGAGCGAGTGGGGTGTATATACGTATATATAGTGAGTGAGAGAGAGAGAGCGCGTACTCGCGATAAAGTCGCGCCCTGAAATCACGCTAAATTTTCTCCCGGCCAGCAGTAAAAGACAGCTGGGAAAAGCGTAACTGCCAGTGTAAAAGCGAATTAAGAGCGAAATAAAATAAACGTCGCTCGGCGACGATCTACGGGCTCGCGCGCAGTTATATCGAGCCCCAGCGCAAGCACGGAAAAGTCGATCGGACGCTTATCGAGGCTGCCGCCTGCTGGCTGGGAAACGCCGGAGCGATTCCAATGAGAAACACCAATGAGATACAAGCCGGGAGGAAGAAGTATTCGCCGGGAGCGAATGGCCATAGGGCTTATACGACGGGTGCTTTCGAGCTTTCTGCTGGCTGGATACTTTTTTTTTAAAGCGGATCCTCGACCAACGGATTCTACGAGAGGATCGTGGCTTTTCGAAATTATGGGGCCTTTAATGATTAAAACTCTTTGATTGGTTAGAATAAAGAGCGGATTAACCTTAATGAAGAATAAAATAAAGCGCTGCTCGTAAATTATTTCTTCCTTTCGTTCTTCTATTTTTTTCATTATCTTTCGTTGTAACTATAAATTGTACGTCAGTCTATTTGGTTTTCGTATGCTAGAGATAATTTTTTCTTTTTACACATAGAGAATAAATTTGAAAAAAGTAATATGTGTTAGTTCAAAATTATCTAATCTCAAAGTCAGCGCAGCAGTTTAAAAAAATCAAAAGACATTTTCAGCAGTCAAAGTTCCCTGGGCGAGCCGGCAGGGCCACTTTCCATAATTTTCTTCCGCGAAATTTGTGTCACCCTCCGCCGGCGAACTTTCCGCGGCAATCCCATAAATTCAGCGCGAAAACAAAGGTAGAATTTTTCACCTCCGTGCGCGCGCGTTTCTACCTCTGCGCTGCAGCGAATTTCAAAAGCAAATTCACTGCATTACAGCGAGCGAAAGAGAGAGAGAGAAAGGGAGATGGAAAAAGCGAGAGCGTAAAAAAGTACATGCTGGGATCGGAGCGGCAAAGGTACATGCATACACGTATATCGCTGTTGTTTTGTATGGCATGCATCCCCGCGCAATTATAAGTTTATACATATACGTGCGAGGCGAGGAAAGAGCGCGACGAAGCGCGAAACTTTGCATGTGGAAAATTCATATCTACATCCCACCCCCTGACTTAGGGCGATACAATAATTAATGAAGCTCTTTCGTTAAGTAGACATATCAAGGCAAGATCGAGCGCTTTTTAAAAAAAGTGTTGCACTGCTGGAGTGTGAAACGTACTCTCGATTTTGAAAAAAAAAAACTTTTTTTTACAATTTTTCATTTTCTGACCAATTTTACAATTTTTTCAAAATCTTAAAATATGTATTAACTAAATAAAAGATTTTTGTACGAAACGGTATTTCTACAATATTTAAACAATTTTCCAACTTTCAAAATAGAAAATTATCTTATAAGCGTTATTAACATATTAAGACATTATATAAATTAAAAAAATTAAATTGCGCAAGTCCAATACAAATCACAAAAAGGCAAAAATCTTTGTAAATTTAGTTTCCAGCGAAATCGAAAAAAACAGTGAGCGACCGTTCCCAATTTTCTAGGCGCGCGCAAAAAATTATCAAGTTTAAAAGGCGCGCACGGTCAAGCAAAAGGAAAAAGCTCGATTCAGTGCCGGCGAGGCGCGAAGGGAAATCGCGCTAAGCGAAAAAGTTTTACCGGGCGTTTTCAGGATTGGTCGGCCAGAAAATTTTCTCGGACAGGACGTCCGATTGAATCTCGCCTTAAATCCGCGATTTATGGAGAGCCGAGGACGCTCGGATGCATCGAAATACAATAATGCGATTATACGCGACTTTTCTCTATTCCAATGTAGAGAGGACACGACTTTATGTATACTTTCCGATCTGCTCTTTGTATCTTCGTTTTATTTGTACACTTTGAAAATGGTCATGCAAATAGATGGGCAGGAAACCACTGCAGAGATAGTTTGAATTTTTTAAGCTTTCTCTCATTCCGACTTTTGTAAAAAAAAAACAGCTCCACGTACATTTCACAACAGTCATATCCGAACGCCTTTGCATATCACTTGGAGCTTTCTCAAAAGAGCGAATCATTGATCTTAATCTTGTCTGCGACTGAACGGCACAAGTGTATATACTTATAATGATTCTTCGAAATCCCGTAAACGCTAAGAAAGTAAGAAACTCGTACTTTAGATTAAATTTTTTAAGTGCTATATAAAGATGAGGTATCAAAATTAAATAATAAGAGAAAAAACCTTTAGTTGATAAATTCAACAAGGTATTTTACGAAAATGCATCAGCTCTCATCTATAATATCATTTGACGCACCAATGAAAACTACGAGCTTATTTTACTTTCCCACTTTTTTTCTTCAAAAAATCTTGTAACCACGTATTCGAAAACTCCATAAGCTGTAATATACACTAACCACGTAGCTATACTCAACTAAGAAAAAAAAAAGAAATATCATCAACGCGCTATTTATAAACCTGTATCATCCCCCCATCGTTGTAACCGACTACGCGACTACTAATCGTCACGAGGCGCACACATGTCCAGTAAAGAATAACAGTTCGCTGTTTGTAAATAATCTTGAACGTTTGAAAATCGGCTCTCAATTTAGAAGAGATTAAAATGTACGAAATAATATAGGATCGCTTTGACAGAGTTATCAAAAGTGAAAATAACGAAGCGAAAGATTACAAGCAGAGGACGAAGAGATGCGACACTGTAACTCGTATTAGACTTTTCAAAAAGAAGGCGAGAATCATTAATTTTCCGTGTTGAACGTGAGAATAAGGTGTGTGAGTGTGAGGTGGCGCGCGCGCGAATTATTGTATTTTTCTATAATGATTTAGCCTTTCCGGCCCGCGCGCGGTCGCGCTTTGCTTTAGCGTTTTAATCGACGTTGAACACGATTATACATAATATAAATAAGAGAAAGGACTTAGCTGAGAGAATCGACGATGTTGTGATTAAGTAAAAAATATGGGAAGCGAGTGAGATGAACGGAAAAAGACAGAGAAAGAGTGAGAGAAGGGTTAGAAGTTTATGTGGATGGACGAATGCAAGGGTATAAATATAAATATATAAATATATAAATATATATGTATACATGGAGGGTTCTCGACTTTCATTTTGCTAGATTACGAGAGTTAATGTATCTAAGAGTTACCAAATAAACAAACGGTTAGAATATTATGAAGCGCTGTTTTCATTTCAAACTTTTCCTGAAAACGATATTGATGTCATTTTTTTTCATTTACTCTTTGGTTTCGTAGAATTTATAGATTTTATAACTATTAAATGGATATTTCTTTTATTTGAGAATAATATTTACAGTTTTGTACGAATTTATTTCTAGGAATTGCAATCACTTAATTTTAGTTTATTCACTTTTATATTTTTGATTTACAATAAAAATAAAAATTGAAGTAAGTATGCAAATTAAATTAATTAAAATCACTGGAGGGATTCCAGTAGTAAGAGACTGCTTTGGTCAGCCGTTTCCAGCCAATCCCTCTGGTTGGACTCGGTTAATGGAGGTAACAAGAGACTTGCAAGCAACAAAATCCGGATGACACATCCTCTCGCGGCGGCGACTGGCCATCAAGAAAAAGGCCCGAACACATCAGTGCAAATGACATCGAAGTTTGGAAAGCACGCGGATCCCAGCGAAAGTTGGACTGCTCTGAGCGTGAGCTTTATCGATCGGCTGCTGAGGAGGGGAGCGAGCCGGCTCTGGCCCTCTCGATCTGTCGCTCGCTCGGCTGCGAAACTTTCCTTATCCGTCTCTTGTTCGGGCCGGGGCAATCGAATATCGCGTATACACACAAGGAATTCGGCTTTTTCTGAGAGCGAGTTCTCGAGATTCGAGAGAGGCGCGCAGTTTGATAAGTTGGAGAGGTGAGAGAGCGCGGCCGCCGGCAAGTATGAAGCGCGCGGCACTGCACTCTATTGCGCCGAATGGCTCAAGTTTCGAGAGGCCGCCCCCAAGTCCTTTATCTTGGCCCCCGCGCGCGCCGGCCAAGCTTTATTTTTCGCTCTTGCGCGCGGATATTCTTTTTTAGCCGGGATAAGCGGAGCTGACTTTCTTGCTAAGGTGGATGGCAAACTTTTCCGGGAGGAGAGCTAGAGAGCACGGGAGAGAGGATATTTTTGCATGGCTATCGATTCGAGAGATGGCAACTTTCATTATGGCGAGTGGCTTTTGCTTTTTTTCTAGTTTCGCCTTCCTTTTTTTTTGCAGCTGCCTCGTTGCGCAAACTTTTTTCCGAAATTGCCTTCTTATTGGACAAGTTTGCGTCAATCATGTCCCTAGGAGCTTTCGAGGAGTTTGCGATAATGGATTCTGAAAAGCCGATAAATGATTTTCCAACGCGCACTATGCACTCCTCACAACTAATGCGCAACGAATCATCAATTCTCTGCAGACCGTCTCATTCTAATTCGCAAATCAGTCATTATTTTCAAAAGTCAGCTTCTTCGCAATAACAATTTGCAATCTATCTCCACCCCCGCGGCCAAAGGAAAAACGGAAAAACAACTGTAATTAAATTAGGGCAAAATTTGTCAAGGGCTCGAGGACTCGGCAGCGCGCGCGTTTTCTTTTTTAATTGGCCAGCCCGACGTCCGAGGGATGATTTTGTATAATTGCAGGTCGCACGCGACGCCGGTCGATCATAGAGGCCCGAGATATTGCAACGAATCTGTCGGAATTGATATGCAAATTTACGGCACGCTCTTTTTTTTAGCGCCGCCCGTACGCGCAATGGGGCTTTTTTCCGAAAAATCGATACGCCGCCGCGCGATGGCTGAAAAATAATTCGACTTTGATAGATGCCTGATGCTTTTGCTCTATTACTCTTTTTCATAATCTGTTGGCTGAATAGCTTTTTGCCGAGAGACGCAGAGACGAGGGCTGACTTATTTTTCAATATAAAATATTTACCGTATATGGCCTGCTGATTAAAGCTCGAGTGCGTGACTAAATATTATTTAAAGATTTTAATTCAAGATTCGCGAAGAAGCCGTACATCCTATGAATATCATTTCGATGTTTTATATTTTTGAATCCGCTGCAAATTTACATACTGATATAATGAAAATGTTTTTTTTCAAACTTGAAAATCTTTTCCAAGCCCTGAGAAAAAAATTAATATTTTGAAAATATTAATATTACTTAACATAAAAGATTAAATTTACGCCGCTCGAGGCAAAACGTCCGAGTCGACTTGCACTCCGCGGCAACACTCCATAAATTAAATACTTTCTAAACCTACTCGAATCTTGGATGCATCTCTTTGGCCCCGCTTGGTTGAGAGGCGCGAAACTCCTCGGCTGCATCTTCGCTAAACTGATTAAAATTCGAGCCTCTGTCAATCCTCTTAGCGCAATCGCGGGGCGCGCGAAAAGGCGAGCTGCAAATAGCCTTTAGCGTAATTGGAAAAACCGCGACTCTTTGCATCCACTCGGGGGGCCGGAGGAATAACGATGTGCGTTCCCACTGGGCTTGCACTCACCGCCGGATGACGATCGAATTCTGCGGCTCAACGCGATCTGCACAATAGCTCTACGAAGCTCTTCTCCTTTTTTTCTTTTGCTCGCTGCGGGGAAAGCGAGGGAAGCTGCTCTGATTTTTCGCGTTGCCGTGTTTAGAGTGCGATTTAAAGTGGAATTTCGGATTGATGAGTGGAGTGCTTCAATTTTAGCTTGATTAGAAAGAATTCTTTTGCTGCAAATTACTAATACTATTATAGATTAGACACGTTTACTTATTATTCACGTAATATATATTTAATCTTCAATCTTGTAACTAATGGAATTTTGCATACAAAATGCTCATTATAAATCTTACTTAAATTCTAATTGTTCTCTAATACAAATATAATAAAAGTTGAAGAATTAGCTTTGTTTCTTTATTTATGAACTTTATCAAATCAGAGACAATACATAATATTTAAAAAAAAAAATTGTTTTTTGTTATACAAGATTTTTCCATGTTTCAAAATTTACTGCCGAAATTTACTACATTTTTACAGTTTACGCTTGACAGCATAGTATTTTCATCGCTAACGTTGACTTTTCTTTACTGACTTCCTACATGTATGCAGTGAAAACGGAGAAGCAAGAAAATCGAAAAATAAAATAAAGAGATGGAGTAATAGATAGAGACGGGAGAACGAAATCGATGAAGGATGTAGAATAGCAACGAGGGTAGGTGTATAGAACTTTATTGTAGACCGTCAGAGCGTTATAATATTTCAACTTGGATATCTGAAGAGAAAAATTCAAATTTGATGTAAAATTCGAGCACAGTTTGCAAACGTACCTCTCTACTTCTCTTACCCCAATAGTTCTAGCTTCGTCCCTTTCAGTCCAGCGTATTGAAAAGCTTCGCACCCAAAATAATGAAAATTAATGAAAAACGTTTAAAATATTTTTTCAAGCCTAAAATTTGTAGTTAAAATAAAAGCAAAATAATTTTGATACTCTAAAAACATCTTACTTTCAAAGATTATTTTTTGTAGAATTTCGTTTAACCATTCTGAGCGGTTTTAGTTTCTAAATCGATGACTTCATTCATTTTGACGTAAGTAATTTTTCTAAATATTTTACCATTTTACTACGAGATTATTTCAAGAAACTTTTTATCAAATTAGGTTTACGGTTTTGTCTAGTTATTTAGTTTGTATTGAATAATACAAAGTTCGGGACTGAATAATTTATGTCTTACCTTGTCGATGTTTTTAGTATGTGCTGTAATATATTTGGCATAGAAACTCGTGATTTATGCCAAATGCTCCTAAATTATATCTTTTATAGAAGCATAGATAAATGACGATTTTATTACAGTGAAACACAAAAATGGCTACTTTTTTACTGATTTTTGGACGCTAATTTTGCACCATATATCTCATGATTTAAACGCGATAGCTCAAAACGATTCAAACCGAATTTTTTAGAGCTTTTTTGAGCGGCAAAATCCTTTTTTAGTAGGGTACACATGCGTTATCTCGATAGATCAATGATTATAAGTGCACTTTTTACGCTAATGTTATCAGAGGTTACGATAGAGCAATCCTGTGACAACATAGGTTCATCATATCAAACAGCACTTTACAGCTATTTTCAACGCTTTAAATCACAGTTTCCAAAAATTATCTCTTAATGTTTAATCTCAATAAACCTTACTGAGATTATTTAAGTATTACAAACCGTAAACATCCATAATTGTATTATTTATTTGTGGATTAAATTAAAAATTACAACTTATTTACAATTGATTTTTAAAAGTTGTCTATCTTATCGATAATCTTGAACTTTTTTATTCCAAATATTAAAATTAAACTTTACTAATTAATAAACATAAACTATAAAGAAAAAATGGTTGAATTGCTGGATAGCACGTTCGATAAAACAGTTTGACATTCGTAAACATTCCGTGTGAAATAGTTCTTATTGAAACGCACTCCTCAGGTCCCAAGCTTGCTCTCTATTACTGAACGTCAGCAAACGTATAATATTATTAGCAAAAAACTATCAAAATAGCAGCCAGCCAAAAAATCTGTCCCTGCACTCGCAAAAAGACATGATTCTTGAATGTATTCACTCCTCGGACAGAGCGTACACTTCCAGTAGTATAGCAGTAGGAGCACGGGCAGCAGCACGGCGGCAGCAGCAGCAGCAGCAGCAGTATCAGGTTGAGCACGCTTACGAAATAATTTTATCCCGATGACAGGTTTCGCGAGTTAACGACCAAAGGGGGAGGAGGCGCCCTTTTCCAGCCCCGAGACTTTAATGGCTCAGCTGCAGCGGCCGTAAAAGTGTGTACGCGCCCGCACGCCGCCGCCGCCGCGATACGCGACATAAAAGCCGTTTTAGTGGTGGAGAGCGCCCGGGAAAAAAGAATCGAGTTTGCGCGCGCGCGCGCGCCACCCGTGCTCTGTGACATCGCCCTGGAATTCCCAGTCGTTAAAGCCGCACGCGCCCAGATGTTCGCTAAAAATGATACGTCTAATTACTCGCCAATCTCTCCCTCCCATCATCTCCAAATAATTCTAAATTATTCTAAAATCCAGCACAGGTCCAATCTTCTAACTACTAGACTACTATAGTACAACGCTTTCTTCATTTTTTAATTCATTTAAATTAAATATTTTCTGGATACCATAAAGAGGTTAGCGCTGAAAAATACAAAAAAGCATTAACCTAAGATCATTTAAAGAATAATTTTTTTTTCTCCAACATTCTTTTAAGAAAAAAAATAAATAACGATATTAATTTCTACTCGTTTTTAAAAACTTTCAAAAACAGATACTCTATTGCACCTTACGGAATAATGAAAAGTATTGAAAATCAATAATTGTAAACAATTATTTAATTTTAAACAATTTTCCACTAATTACGACTTAACTTCGTTTTCTTAACTTCGACGAAAAAATATGTCAATGGAAGTCGAAGCTTGTCGAAGCAAACAACTTTCCAGGCGTCTGTTTCTTTATATCCAACAAAGTTTTGTCCAAAGTTTTAGATCTGTTCAATTAAAAAAGACGGAGATAGAGCGATATATTAGTAAAAAAGTTGAGCGTGGAGTATCTGCGTCGCAAGCTACAAGAAGCCCCACAACAGTCACAGCAAACAAAAGAAAATCGACCACCCATGCCGAGTGTCTGCTTCTTCACCAATTTCGTTCTATCTCAGCCATTTTTAATTGAATTGATCTTAAAGTTTGTAAAAAACTTCTTTAAATATAAAGGAACAATTGCTTCGCTGGAAGTTTTTTGCAACTTCAACTCCCCTCGATACTTCCAGCCAAGCATTTGTTCCTTTATATTTTCTTCTTTCTCAACATTGTCAACATATTTACAATTAACAAATTGTTATTTATAATTGATTTAAAATACTTTTTATTAGTATATAGATTTCCTTTTCAATTCGTTAACTATTAGTGTATTATTTTAGAAATCTCTTTGTTGAGTTTTGAAAATTTACTCCTTTGGGCAATAATTTTCCGCATTTTCAAGCACTAACCTCATTCTTGCATCCGGCCTTTTAATTATAATACTTTGTGAAAAAAGAAAAAAGAAAAAAATATATATAAAACGAGGCATTACATAAGTTGTCAGGAATTAATTAAATGAGCCTCATTAGATGAAGCGAAAGGGCATCGGTAATAAAGGGACGAATGAATGGTCATTAGGTGTAAAAATATGTCGTACTCTCTCATGCATTACAGCGTGTAGTAAATTTAATTGTGTACCTTTTTCGCGGCCACAAAACCGAGGGCAGAACAGTAAAGTAGCCTCGCACACGCGGAGCAATAAACATTCTATAAGCCCAGCGATTCGATATCAATTAAATAGATTTATTCGTCATTATAATATTTAGCGGGGGGTGGTAGCCTGTGATT
The DNA here is from genome assembly GCA_900480035.1 of Eupelmus urozonus. NCBI lineage: Eukaryota > Metazoa > Arthropoda > Insecta > Hymenoptera > Eupelmidae > Eupelmus > Eupelmus urozonus. The sequence goes on from UELX01000813.1 coordinate 59,127, forward strand.
CTGCCATAAAGGTCCAATAACGGGGAACAACGGAAATTCAATGTTTATTGCAGGCGCGCAGCCGAGCGCGTTGTCGTTGCGGCCGTTATTACGCTCGATACTCTGTGCGCGTATAATGAAAAATGAATTCAAGCCCGGAAATGACGGCCCGATAAATCGCGATAAACGCTTGTATTCTATTTTCGCGCCTCGATGCGACTGTTAATTCCGTCAGCCGAGACTTTTTCAACCAACGCCGAATCTCTCATCATAAATCATTAATTCCGTACTCCAGAGGGATAGAGCTTTCTGTAGCTGTTTTCTGAATGCAGTTACAATTATTTACTCATATGCTATGAACAAATTTATGTTTATTCTCAAAACTTATTAAACCTATAGTTTCGTAAAGGAGATAGAAATTTTTTAATTTAAGAAAACGAAAGAATTATACATACAGGAGAGTGAGGCTAAAACTGGCCATATTTCTGCGAGCAAAACAGGTTTAATTAGTAAAATCTTAAACCCCATTTTATTTTATTCTCCAATTTACTTCTTCTTAATTTAGTTTGAGGTTTAGCTCAAATTTTTAAGACATTTTTCTCATACTTTAGTGGCAGTACTTAACATGCCTGGTTTTAAGATTATTGCATCATAGAGTTTTGAATTAAAATTTTATTCTGTTCTTAGAGATTGACGATTAACTATTTAAACTTAAGAAATAATTAGGTACTATTTTATCATTAATTTTATAAAAAATCCTTTATTAATTAGTAAACGTTTATACCCCTACCACATTTAATTTAAAGAGCTTTAAAAATAAATGTCTGCAATAAGAAATATTAATAGCATTATTTAGTACAGCAAAAAATATTCTGTTGAATGAAAAGAATTTGTTCTGTAAGTAAATATATATCAAAATAAATAATAAGCATACACTGAGAAAAATGTATACTAAGAGCAAAAAGATCGATCTTTTTGAATGGTATCATTTTGATGAAAACAGAAA